>JARFIW010001695.1:215000-346781 GCA_036346225.1 Platerodrilus igneus
AATTGTAATTTAATTTGTTATTAAATTAATGATGGTAAATCCAGTTTATATTGTACAACATAGAACTGGTTCTTATCTACAAAATTCATTCATTTTTCAAAATTATACGACAGTTGAACCTAACTAATTGTACCGACGTGATTAATTTTTGGTATGTGTTTAAATGTGTCAATCACATGTATGATTATATAGCAAAGACTCACCAGTGGTTATAACTAGTGACCGTACGTAATAGTATAATACTCCAATTCCAAATATCGCTCCTGTTTTCCTTTATTCCATATTATTGCGTGTTGAATGAAGTGATAATCTACAGCGATTGGTAAGTCTCTGTTACGCATTATATCATATTAATTGTTGTTGTTACGCATATGGTCCTGCTATCGAAGGTATTTATAGTTTGAATATTGCATTCACGCATTTAAATTAGCACATTTGCTAAAACTTAGACATCTGGTCCATACGACCCGGGTTTGTTATCGCGACTTATGGAAAGCACGTTGATAAGGTTGTTTACAGTAGGTTCACAATTTTATAAATTTTCAACACAAGTTTATTTTGCATGTTGTATACAAAATCTCATACAAATGATTGTTTACAATTTGTGAGTTAAATTTTGCAATAATTTGTTAACGCATCTATATAATTTTAAACGCATTATTCCTAGTTCAAAATTTATATTAAAGTATTTAGTTTATACGTCATTTCGCAATGCCTTCTAAGGAAGAAACTCTGAAAATATTGATAGCAAAAAAGGAAACCTTATTTAGGCGCATACAAAGGTTATACGATTGTAGTAAAGATCTTCAAAACAGAACCGCCATCAAAGAGTTTCGTGCACGGTTTGAAACCTTTCAAGAAACGAAAACCGAGTTTTATAGTATAATCGATAGCTTTAACGCAATTTCGATAGAAATCGATAAAACATTCACGCCAGATTTTAATGTTCTGGACTCATTTGATGAACTGTGCGGATACTGCATGCTAGCCGCCAAGCAGCTTCCTCAAGAAAAGCAAACCACTTTGGTTACCGAACCGGTTAAGAGCACCGTAGTAAGATTGCCGAAGTTGGAGTTACCATTTTTCGGAGGTCAAATAGCGGAATGGCCTATATTCTTTCAAACATTCAAAAGTTTAATTCGTGGAAATGCGGGTTTAGATCCAATTAGTAAATTACATTATTTGTTAGGTCGGTTGTCTGGAAAAGCTTTAACAATTTGTTCTACCGTGCCACCTGTTGCGGAAAATTATGAACTAATTTGGAAAACTCTTATTGAAAAATACGAGGATAAACGTTTAATCGCAAACCATTATATACAAACAATGCTAGAATTTAAACAAGCCCGTTCCGAATCAGGTGATCACTTAAACGCATTCTTAGAGAAGTTTGATACAGCGGTAAGCGCATTGAAAAGTTTGAACTTGCCAGATCTAGCGGATTTTATGTTGTCTTATTTAGCACTTTCTAAATTAGATAACGAAACAATTAAATCATTTGAAATAAATCGTAGAGATTCAACCGCACCTACATATACGGAAGTGCTCACTTTTGTCAAAGAGCAAAGCAAAATTTTGTGTCGTTCAGATACACGTGTTAATAAAAATAAACAACCTGATACGCAATTTAGGAAAGTTTCGTGGTAATAGTACAATTATTTCATGTATTGTTTGTCAAAAGAATTCCCATCCTATTTACAAGTGCGATAACTTCCTAGAGATGTCGCCAAATGACAGATACAAATTTCAAGGGAAAAAGGTTATGCGTCAATTGCTTAAGTTCTGTTCATCGCATTAAATCTTGTAATTCGCAAAAGTGTGTCTTGTTTGTTATAAGCGTTTGTTACATTGGCCTAAGTTAACGCCAGTATGTATTAAAAATCCAGAAACAAGTACTTCAAGTCTAACGCCGACCGTATTAGTGTTCCAAACCGAACACTAATACATTTTGTTAAATTTCGCAATCAGAACAACACTCTAAATCTATCACAAATAAAGTGGCAGTACTTCCTACCGCATTGATTAAGGTGGACACACCTAAAGGGACGTAGAAATAAGGGTACTAGTGGATTCGGCTAGTATGCCAAATTTTATAACTACAAAATGTGGTAAAAATTGGGGTTGTCTATGTACAAGGTATATTCCTCGGTAACCGGTATTGGTGCCGGGGTGCATCCAATCAAATTGCAAGTTAAACTCACAATTAGTTCAAAATTAATGCAAATTTTACTCTAACATTTAATGCATACGTAATTGATAAAATTACTGATCAGTTAACTGCAACATTGTTAGACGCAACTCGCTTAATTATTTATACCAATTACCTCTCGCGGACCCAGCTTTTGAACACCCTCTGAAATAGAAGAAATATTAGGTGCCGAGATTTTTGCAATGGTTATTGGTTTTACTGTGAATATTGAGAATGTCACTTGCTCAAAACGCAATATATTATCCACAGTCGCGCGAATATTCGATCCGCTTGGGTTATTGGCACCTGTTATACTATACGCAAAGGTATTAATTAAGGAACTTTGGACTGCTCATGTTGGCTGGGATGACAAACCACCCCAAAGAATTGTCGATCTTTGGAATCGATTTTATTCCGAGCTTCATGTGATAGAAAATGTTCGAGTGTTACGACACGTATCAGTGTTTGAAAATTCGAAAGTTATGATTATTGGATTTTCTGACGCCTCTGAGAAAGGTTATGAGGGCGTAGTCTATTTAAGGAGTACGTCGCCTGAAGGAAAAGTCAAAATAAGTTTACTTTGTGCAAAGTTTAGGGTTTCGCCATTAAAAATAACCTCAATTCCACGTTTGGAGCTTTGTGCTGCACTTTTATTGTCCAAGCTATTAAAGTACGTGATAAAAACTTATACTCCCCCATAGAACTATATGAAATTTACGCATTTACGGATTCAATGGTTGTTCTTAGTTGGATACACGCATCGCCGCACCGGTGGAGTGTATTCGTTGCAAATAGGGTGTCCCAGATTCAAGATTTTTTGCCACCGCGTGTATGGCACCATGTTGAAGGGCGGGAGAATCCGGCGACTGTCTCTCCCGTGGATTAATTCCGTCGCAGTTATTAACCGCAACGCATTGGCTAACTGGACCTAAATGGCTTTTGTCCGGTAATAAAAATGGCCAATAAAATCTTATCAAGAAAACAATGCAATTTTCCTCGAAGAGAAATCTGCAACTTTGCATGTTAACGTTTTACCTGAAAACCATTTGGAAAATCCACTTTATGAATTGATTTCGAAATGCTCGTCTTGGACTAAATTATTAAATACTACCGCATATGTTTTAAAATTCTTGAAATTATTACCTAAAGGATTTAATATACAGGTTAGCGATTTAATTAAAGCAGAACATACGTTAATTCGTATTGTTCAAAAAATATGGTTTAGGGACGAGATTATGCTTTTAGAGAAAGGGAAATGTACTCTTCAATTAAAGAAACTTCGCCCATTCTAATGGACGGTCTTATTAGAGTTGGCGGTCGCTTGGCTAACGCAAATATTGCCTATGACCATCAACATCCAATCTTGTTGCTTAAGCAGGAACACTTAACTAATCTAATTATTGAACACATTCATAAATTACATTTGCATACAGGGCCTCATTTAGTATTGTGTATTTCACGTCAAAAATATTGGATTTTATCGGCCCGAGGCTTAATTCGCAAAACAATAAAAACTTGCAATTTTTGTTTTAAAAGGCGCCCATTGCCGACATATCCAATAATGGGTGACCTTCCTGTTTGCCGCGTGGCGTCGGTTAAACCATTTATAAATACCGGTGTAGATTATTCAGGTCCGTTTTATATAACATTAACTAGAAAACGCGGTATAAGGTCACAAAAGGCATACATATGTTTATTCGTGTGTATGGCAACTCGGGCAGTGCACCTAGAATTAGTGTCCGATTTATTGGCGGACCTATTTCTAGCTGCCTTTAAAAGCTTTTTATCGCGGCGCGGCCCATGTGCTACAATGTTTTCCGATTGTGGTACGAATTTTATAGGAGCCAGCGCCTTGTTAGATGAAGTATATAACTTTGTAACTTCAGAAGATTTCGATAGAAAAATAGGTACTCATCTTACGCAAAATAAAATCGAATGGAAGTTTTTGCCACCAAGATCTCCACACATGGGAGGAATGTGGGAAGCTCAAAATAAGAGCATTAAATCGCATTTATATAAAACTATGGGTAATCAAATATTGAGTTACGAAGAATTCTCTACGGTTTTGAGTCAGATAGAGGCTATTCTTAAGTCAAGGCCCCTCACATGGTTGGGTTCAGATCCCTCTGACCCACAACCTTTAACCCCTGCGCACTTTTTAACGTTAACCCCTTTAAAATCGCTACCGGCGGTTGGATAAACCGCTAAATTGCTTAAACCGTAAACAATTACTCGAGCAAATGGTCCAGCATTCTGGAAACGGTGGCATGTTGAGTACCTGCATACACTGCAGGTTAGAGAAAAGTGGAATACCCCTTCGAATCCAGTTCGAGTTGGTACGTTGGTTCTTATACACCAGGACAATACCCCACCACTCAGGTGGCCGTTGGGTGTGATAGTACAGGTATTTCCGGAGAATGACGGTGTGGTGCGTGTCGCCACAGTTCGCACTAATAATTCGATTTTAATGAGGCCAGTTGTTAAGCTGTGTCCTTTGCCCGCTCAATAAATTAAAATTATATTTTTATTTCCTTTTTAAATGAATATATTTATTTTCATTAGGTTAAACATTTATTATTAGTTAATTGTCAGTTAATGCTAGTATATTGTTTTAGTTTATCCTATTCATTTCTATTCTGAAATAATCATCATGATTTCAGGCCGGGGGAATGTTCGCGCCAATTGTAATTTAATTTGTTATTAAATAAATGATGGTAAATCCAGTTTATATTGTACAACATAGAACTTGTTCTTATCTACAAAATTCATTTATTTTTCAAAATTATACGACAGTTGAACCTTACTAATTGTACCGACGTGATTAATTTTTGGTATTTGTTTAAATGTGTCAATCACATGTATGATTATATAGCAAAGACTCACCAGTGGTTATAACTAGTGACCGTACGTAATAGTATAATACTCCAATTCCAAATATCGCTCCTGTTTTCATTTATTTCATATTATTGCGTGTTGAATGAAGTGATAATCTACAGCGATTGGTAAGTCTCTGTTACGCATTATATCATATTAATTGTTGTTGTTACGCATATGGTCCTGCTATCGAAGGTATTTATAGTTTGAATATTGCATTCACGCATTTAATGTAGCACATTTGCTAAAACTTAGACAGTAGTAGTTTTCTTAAACGAATAATCTATTGGTTCATCCTATTAGTGTATATTGTTTCTTCAACCCGGATGTATATTAATTTTTTCGGTTTGTCTGTTTTTTTAGGTTGCCTGATACGAATTTTCTTTTGGTTTGTCTTATTAGTATACTCCTTGCTGCGTTGCTTCTGCTTCCTACTCTAACCTTTTAATTTTGCTAGGTGAAGGAGGATTTACTATGTACAGTTTCTACATCGTACATTCCCTGATTGAGTCTCGCATTTCTATTGTATGCACGACCATAGGAATTTTTAATGAACATACCCTTCCAATTGAAATGATTATATATTCAAGCATCCTATACATTTCTACTAAGTGTTCAGATACAAAGTTAAATATTTGGAATCTCTTTTGTTAGTTTGCTTTAGTTAGTTAGTTGTTACATAGGTTCGTTGAAATAAGTTCAAAACACCTGCGTCTCATAAATAAATACGCTTAATGAGTTATCATAAAATACTATTATCGCGTTCAGTTATCACACAGCGTTTACGGACACATTGTTAACAGTCGAAAATTGTCCATCTGCCTATTCCAGTAGGATTATTCGATATAGTAAATCTTTATGGTTTTATACAGGAGCTAGGCTATATGTCAAGCACTTAACTACATAATGCTGCAGTGTGGGTTACAGATATATCTAACAATTGGAAAAGACGTTGTGTGGATACTACTAAATAAGGTTTCCCACGCGGACATCCTTCGTGGAAGTTATCACCTTGTATTTAGTCCAATTGTTTTCAAAATTGCGCTTGTTTGCAGGTGGTGTTCTGTGAATACTTTGCAGTTGTTTTGAAAATACTTTGCAGGTGCTGTTTGAAATTACTTTACAAGTGATATTTTGTAGATTGTTTCATAGAAGTATTCGGTCCATCGCACTTTCAGGTCTGCTACGATGTTACCAGAGGCAGGCTGGCAATGTACGATAGGGTAGATATTGAGCGAATAGTTCCCTTGAAAGACGGCTACTCATCATTGGCACGCAAACGGACCTCATGTACAAAATCCTTTGCTCTTTGTTTGATGCTTCCTATGAATCCTAGTAAATTCCTTTTTTATGGTTGATGATCACGCCAGTGCTTCAGTTTCTTTTTACTCACAGTTATGGCACAATTAATTACAGACTGTGGTTCTGAAATTTACTTTCACTTGTTAGTGCACAAAGCGATTACGCGTTGGTTTGTAAGTAACAATTACGTGTTTTAATACCTAAAATAAAGTTGGACTTGGTGTTTTTTTTAAACACGGGAAATTATTTATTTTTATGCACGGAAAGTGCACAAATGAATAGTTTTTTTATTTATCTTAATTTGATCGATTTGCATTCGATTTAATGCGCTTTAAGGTATATTAACAATTAATTATTTTTACTGTGCTGCTTACATTATTTGTTATGTATTTACAATACACCTATATCATACAAAGTGCTTATTTATACACGCGCAATTGAATTTTTACTTGGCACTTTAATGAATAAAAGTATGCTTGCATTATACAGGGAGTACCATGAATTTACGGAAATTTCTATTTTTTCTGGATTCTTTTGTATCTTGGTGGGATTTATTTGTAGAATTTAGGTTTCAATGACCTGTCGTGACCCCTGATCACGTCAATATATATATATATATATATATATATATTGTAGTAGATTTAAAGGGTTAAATTTGGGTATAAACAATGCAATTTCAAACACCCTGTATAGAGGAAGGAACATAATATTTACGTGCAAAATTTATTTCATCTATTTAATTTAAAGTAACAAGTATTTACATAATTTTATAATTAGAGATTAAAAGTTAATAGGTTTATAAAGAAAATCAGTTTTATAAGCCAATAGAAATTATTATGAAGTTAATTTAGTTTAATTCAACGGATTATAACGTCAGAAAATGCATCAGAGCATGAAAAATCAATAATTCTAAGGCGAAAAGCTTTCCTAACAAACAAACAGACGTCTGTTATATAAAATACCTTGAAACGTATGCTCCGAGAAGTGTTATTTTAAACGATCATTAATTGAGAACACCTTCATGTTGGAAAGGTCACCTTCCGCTTATTTGTGAAGATAACGAGGCGAGCTTCAAGGAAATATTGTTCAACCGTCGGTGGTTTCGCATAAACGCTAACAAAAGTTTCTTAAAGAGCATAAAGGATGAACAATCAATAATATGCTTCAGAATGAGACGGGCATAAAAGCATTCACTTGAGTAGACACGTATTCGATCCGCGTGGAGTCCATAAAGGCGCGGGCAGCAATATCGATTTTCTACAACTCATGCAAGGTTAGAATGCGACATCAAATATGCATAAGACAGGAATAGAGATATTACATGCGGAGTTTTAAGACGTCACTGAAATGTATCATTGGTCGAAATAGATAGTTTTAGAACAGACAAACACGCGACAGGTAGATGTGATAGTTTGTCTGATATAGCGTAATGACGGGGGAATATTTTTGGAAGTTTAAAACGGTTATACAAAATTTGGAGAAATATTAATTTCGATTAAGTATTTCGCGTAAAGTGTAGCCAAAGGGCCCTAGTTTTATGATATAAATACTCTGGGAGAATTAGGAGGGCTCTCTTGAATTTTGCATCGCTTAACAATGTATTATAATCAACTGACAAAGCTTGTGAGTATTAAAAATTTGTAACATTCAGTGAAATAGTATTAGATTATTTGTGGCCTTATAGTTAGTAACGCGAGTATAATAGAGTGTAATTTAAATTTAACTGAAGTTCACGAATACTTTAACTAGCTCGTAAATTAATAATACAATAATAAACAGGTGTAATATACATGGATTTGGATGTTGGAATTGGCGTTAATTGGTAGCAAGAAGCTCAGCTTAAACTGAGTTGTCATCTATAAATAGCTGTAGGCAGCAAGCGCGCATAATCACGAAGCCGAGGTTTTTCAGGAATATAAAGCTTCTTCAACGGAGATGGACTTTTGACGCTTTTTCCAGGTAACGCATTTGAATTTGATGTATTTTTATATAAACTGTTGACATTATTTGAGATGTGTGAGTGAACTTTGATGGTTATTTTTGGTAATTTAACGTATTGAAAAAGATACGTATAACTGACTATTATTATAGTATTTTGATTATAAAACAGAAGGTGTACATAAAGCTTATTAAATTGATTGATAAATTTAAATTTAATTGTTAAGAGTACATGGGTTTTTAAGTTTGTAGTAATAGTATGCAAAGTGGAAAGCATACATTAATAAACTGGGTTATCGTGAGCTCACCATACTCCGGTGTGTAGTAACAAATAAAGATAAGGTATTGTTTGGGGCCCATTTACTCTTGTTGCATTAAATGTGTTTGAAATTTCAATTTTTTAAAACAAGAACTTTACAAAAGATAGCATTTATTGAGGTGTAACTTAAGCACCGAATTGTACATAACCATGAATTATTATTTGTAAATAGTGGTAAATAAATATTGTATGATTGTTGTATTATTTTGTGATTTTATTGAATAGTGTGTGAACGGTAAAGAGAATGATAGTAAAACTAGGTATCCAGGAGGAGGCACAGCTGAGCTAGCCAGGGAAGCTGCTGAAGAAACTAATTTGATGAATTAGAATCCGGGTAAGAAATTTTTGTGAAATTTTATATTTTTGAAAATTATTTTTTTTTACTCTGGCGAAGCCCGGAACTTAAATTAGACAATTCTACGGCAATTTATGACGCCCAAACTGTGGGGCTTGAATGTTTTTTAGAAAGTACCAGTTCCCGTGACCTAAAGGCACATTCCACGGCAATATATTTATATTACTCATATTTAGACCAGGGTAGACAATTAAATAATCACATCAAATAATTTTAATCACCGTGTATAAGGAATTTTATTAGATAATACGCTTTATTAAAAAACCGTGGAGAATAAAAATTCATTCGTTTCATTAAAAATAAGAGATTTAAATTATTTACAAGACGCTTTATATCAAAAGAAGCAGTATTAAAAAGCTCTACGTAAAGAAACAAAGAGAAATTACGTGCAAAATTTATATTAATTAACTCTATTTTAAGTAACCGGTATTAAACAAAAATGTACTGATAATAATTGAATATTTAGTTAGGATTCACTAAAATTTAAAGGGTATTAATTTTAATTGAAGTTAATTGAACCGTTAGTAACATATAATATCTATAAAAACTTGTAAAAACCCAATAAAATGCAAATCGTAGAGGGGTTAGTTAAAAGTAAGATGTTTAAACACCTGCGTATTTTTAAAAAGCTCATTCTGCGTAAATTTTGCAGATAATTAATGGTTACAAAGAATCTCGGAGAAACCGTCGCTTATATTAACGGGAAGGCGCGATACGGGGTTATTTAACCCAGATAGTCCACATGGACTGAAATAATCGATAATAAGGAATATCAATTTGCACTAATAAGAACAGGGTAGATAGAGACAGATAATATGCGCAAGACCGAGGCACATATAGTAAAAGGCGTGAGTAGAGCAACGTCATAGGGTTGCGATTGGTTGAAAATAAGATGCACATATGAGAGGTAGAAACAACAATTTCTGTACAAAATTTAATTAGTTATTCTCGGACATGTTTGCGTGCCGTGTGAGAATTTCTGAGATTTAACTGGGGCGAGTGCAAAATTCGTAAAAATCGCATGCCGGGCTGCGGAATGGGAACATAGCAGGCGAAATTCTTTAGAATTGTCCGTTTTGGAGACTCGACCGACAGACAGGCTAACCTCTATATATACCCAGGGGAATATGAACAAGCTCTCTTAGATCTTCGACTTGCTTGAACGCGTTAAACAGTGCTTTTTAGTTTCCAGTTTTAATATTAAATAATTTAAACAGTTTGCTCGAATATTATGTGATTTAAAACAGCTTGTTCTTTACGTGCTACAATGAATGTACGTTAGTGCACTTAAAAAAGAAGATACAAGGTAAAGAAAGTTTAGTATCACTGTACCAATTGGTAAAATTTACAACGACAAATAAATACACACAAGTAGGCAGTTTTGGCGTATATTGGTGAAAGAAGTATGAATTTCTTTGTTATTTTTCGGGGGTGTTAATAATTAAATGGTTCGTAAACATGACTGGATCCACTAAACAAGGTTCAGATATACACAGATGAGTTCCGGAAAAGCCCTGAAACAACTTTAAATGAATGGTGATGGAGCAAATTTTTAAAACGTTGAGAATCAGAAGCCGTAAATATAACCCAGTTGGAATGGTGTAATTAACAAAGGGACGATGTACATTGAAGCTACGAGTGCAGTAACCTTCAGGTAAATTATACTATTTTGTTCGAACTTTGATATTTTGGTGTGTGTTGAATAACTTTATAATTTGTTTATTTAAAATGGACAGTAGTGAAATTGTACTAACAATAATATTTTAATTTTAAAGTGAAATTTGCTTGTTTAAGTAGAAAGGGTATTTAGTATTGATGTTCTGGATTATGATGAAAATATGGGTATGTCTTTGAGCTCAATTAGACGAACCTGGTTAATTAACGTAAAGGGGTGGTAGATGCTCCTTTGTACTCAGACTCAGGTCTGCATATATTGTTATAGTAATTAGTAGGCATCCTACAAGGACTTTAATTCTGGATGCATTCTAAAATGATAACAAATTTAATCTTGAAATTTTCTGATACTGAAATTTATGCTGAATTTTAATTTTGAAATTTTAATGTATTGTGAATATTGATGTAAATAGAGTTAACGTTGATGTTTGTGGTAGGAATGTGTTTGTTTTTTTTTATGTATGAGGATGAAAGTTATCTAGAGGAGCAGCAGAGGCGATTAACGGAAAAAAGTCAATGGACCAACACAGTTAAGGTAATGAATAGCTTTTTGTAGGTTTCACAGCATTCTTGAGGCTCGATTCGAAAAGCGTAGTTCACGGATTTTTTAGGTTTCACAGCAATATATATATATATATATATATATATATATTGTTGTATTTAGCGAAGCCATTATTTTAGATTACTTTTTATTACATTGTAACAGAATCAGTAAGCCGAACATCCTTTGTTCTAGGAAAACTTGCATCATGCTTATCAAATGTCATGTTCTTGAAATTACCTCACCACACTTATCTTTTTGTATACTTAATCTTTTAGTCGCCTTTACTTTGTAACAACCACATTTAGATTTCCTGCAGATGTCCTGGAACTCAGGGAAGTTTTGGCTTACCACTATTAAACATACACTTTTATCGCCTGCCACAACCTTCGGCAGAAAACCCATTTCATGTTATCAGCAGCTATAAAAGACAGAGCACCAGAGCCAGTCAGAGTCAGTTCAGTCAGTCAGTCTGTGTATGGTCCTAGTACATCCATTGCTCTGGAGCAAGTCGGCTCAGAGCCAACCCTCAAAATGGTAACCTAGTCTTTTATGGTTGCTGAGGCATTTGAGCACAGATGGTCACGTAAGTAATTCCTTAATTTTTTTACTACTTTGCTTTTTGTTACATGTTATTTAGCTTTAAGTTTATTTATTGTTTATTAAATATTGTTGTTTACTTCCATCTTATCATTTCACTTATTACTATAATCGTGCTACAAGAATGTCTTGTCCCAAAACCCCATCGCGGTTCCTAAAGACCCCTCTCGATCCCAAGGTTCAAGACCTGAGTTAAGTACCACCTCTCGCTACGAAAGACTCTACCTAGCTACGTCAAAAGCATATCTAACCATCAACAAAAGTGTACTTAACATTTGGTGGAGGGCGCCGACTCCTCTATCTAACATTTAGTGGAGGCCCGAGATTAACACCGTATTACGCCGAGATTATCACGTGGTAGATATGCCGGTTCCGCATTTAACATTTTTTAACATTTTTTAATTTTTTTTTAATTTAACTGACTTGTATCTAAAACAAAACGCGTTTCAAATCTTGTTCTATAAATATTTATCGAACTCAGACCCATATTTAAAGTTATTACTTATTTCTTATTCTGACTTTATCAAGATTAATAAAAATTACATCATTCTCTAATATTTTTATTTTAATTTGTCATCAAACATTAAAATTGCATTAAAATAATGGAAAACAGGAAACGCAATTATAGATAAGTAATTTAATTCCAGACAATACGAAACCCACAGTAAAATTTTTTCACCACGCTTATTTTTAATCTATAGTTATCATTACCAAAATTTCCTGCAACACAAATTTTTCACCATAATCAGAGAAATAAATAAATCACTGTTGAACAAATAAACCACAAATTCTTATCACAACTGATAATGGCGAAGCATACACTTTCTTACGTAATGCAATCCATATTAAACGCAATTACGCCTACCTATATTAAACCAAAAACCTTTAGTCCAGGCAAGACCGATTGTTTTGAATTCTTAAAGAACTTTGAAGAATGCCCTAATTTAAATTCTTGGGATGATTCACATAAAGTTTATTATTTTTCTCGTTTTTTATTAGATAGTTTACAAATGTGGATTAAAAACTTTATTAATAACCCTGAAAACAGTAATAAAACTTGGACTGACGTAAAAAACGCTTTCTTGAAATATTATGGAGGACCTAAATTACCACAACAACTTTTTAATCGTTTTCGCTCAAGACATCAGATGCCTAAAGAACTTGCTGTAGATTTTTATTTTGCACTTCAAAACTTACGTTTGGATGTTACATTCACGATTTCAATTTCAGACTTTGCAGATTATTTCGCACGAGGACTTTTACCCGAATTACGGAATAATTTCATTTTATTAGTTTCAAATAGGGACATTACTGAAAATTTATTGCAAAGTATAGCATATACCTTGACAGAAATCCAGTCTAATTCTTTACACGATCCATTACAAAACCAAACAAATTTATTTACCTTTTCAAAAAATACAAAGCGGACTCATTTTTTTCAGAAAGACAAATATCGATAGGCTCGACTCTAACACTTTTCAGAAAAATTGGTACACAAGGAACCAATATACGCAATTACAAAGAAATTCACAGAATTGTAGGCCACGACAGTATTTTCATTTTAATCGTAAAACACATAATTTTAAACCACAATGTTCAACGTGTCATAAAATTGGACACTACACATCTTCATGTAGGAAAAATAAATACCTCATTCAAGGAAGTTATAGTTTTAAAAATAATTTTTTAGTAGATTTCAACCCCAAAAATAAGTATCCTTATCAACAAAATATGTATAAAAATAACCAATATAAATTCCCTTCATGTAATTTTAGATATAGGATAGAAAGAATGCATATAATTTTTACTCTGACCGAAATCGGAAAGATACGGAAACGTATAAATTTAATAATAATAAGGGTAGGAAATCCTAATACAGAAACTATGAATACAAAAGTAGTCCTTTATTTTTAAATACGGACGCAGACAAATTATATACAGTACAAGCTTTTTACAAAAATCAGGAAATTTCAGTTTTGCTTGACACCGGTTCTTACTACAATATCGCTTCGAGAAAATTTTTCAATGATATTTCAGTACACCCGCAAACGAATTTAGGACTTAAAACAGCAGACAATAGAAACCTGCCAGTTTTAGGAAAATCCAATATAACCATTAATTTAGAGGGACAAAATACTGCAATACCTACATTAGTCATCAGAGAACTACCTGTACCACTTATATTAGGCTTAAAATTTTTAGAAGATAATGAAGCCATTTTGAATTTTCAAAATAGGACGATAAGTTTTGCAAGCACAAGAACTGAACAACACGTTTCTAAAGATGCTTTAGTCACAGATAATTTTGTGGGAAATCAATATTATGAAAAAATCGATAATGATAAACCTATAAAAGTTCAATTAGCAGAAAATATTACCGTATATCGCAATGTTGAGACTCCAATAAACGTTATGTGTAAGAAAATACCTAAAACTTTTTCTTTTGTACCAAATACAAATTTTGTCACTGAACGAGACCTAACCATTACGAAAACCCCATATAAACACAAAAATGCTTTAAACGTAAATATACTTTCTCATAAACAAGGGCAAATGAAATTATTAAAAAATACTACAATTGGAGAAATTATACCTCAAAAAGAATCTGCACAAGACTCAGTATTAGTACAAATTACAGATTACAAACGTAAACCAGTAAATTTAAAATGGGAAAAAGAACAATCATTTACTGACGCTAATTCAGACTTCGACATGACAGAAGATATTCCAATAATAGACGAAACAGACGAAAATATTGACAATTTCTGTCCACCATTATTTTAAACCTACACATATGCAGTAAACCATATAACACAAAATTTTGACTAAAATAAATACTATTTCTTCAGTACTTTTAAATTTTGGCTAAACTACACAAATGGAAATTTATTTTGTTGTGAAATAAACCGATTTATCAAGTCTTTTTTGAATTAATTACAACGCTACACGCTTTTATGCATAACTAAAATATTTAAACTAATTTTGAAAGAGAAGTATACCAATTTTAAAATTAATCCAATCAGAAAACCCATCATTGACCCGTGAAATTTTTCTTCCCATGGACAATTATTTTCGCAATTACGCAGAAATGAAAAAATTCTAATTTTAGCAATAATTTAGTAACGACAACAATTTTGTAAAATTTTGTCAAATTTATAATTAAAAGAACACAAAACCAGTTTTATTTCTTAAAGCACGAATGCAGAAGCAAGATATTATTTTTAATAGAATGACACATCAATTATTTACTAAAATCCTTTATCAGACCTAACCTGACTCAAACTGACCTCACTCAACAAAACTTACATATAGTTTTCTTAAACATTATTACTCACCCATAAATTTATTTTCACCTTTTAAAGATCCAAACTATAGACACAAAACGTTTTCACTTATTCCACATAAATATTATTATTTTGAAAACAACACAGAATAACACTTTCTATAAAACTTTGTACACTTTAATGCAACGATTTTCAAACTATAATTAATTATAATTATAAATAAATAAAGAAAATACGTAAAATGAGTTAAACTTCCTTATTCACGTATTATTTAACACTACTACACAATTATAATAAATTCTTATAATTGCAACAAATTTTACTGTATCATCTTATCAAAACGTAGACATCCTCAAACTTCCAGCCATATTATTCACTTTGGCTACACACAACTTCCTTGTACCAAAAATAAAATGCATACACAAGGAATATACAAAGATTAACGGTTCATTTATCTTACAAATATGAATCACAATCAACGACAAAAAAATCTTTTTATGCGATTCTTCCATGCTTACCTCATAGCTACTAGAATTTCTTATCTAAATACCACATTCTTAAATTAATAATCTTAGTTATACTCGCATAAATAAAATAAAATGTTGTATCCTTCTTGTTTAATTTTAAAGCTACCAAATTTCGAAAACATAGGTTTTACAAACTTTACATTTTTCCAATAATTTCAATAATTAGCTCAAACATATAGTTTCGATAATATAAAACTTTAAACCAACAGATTTAGTTGGAAAACCACTTTCTGACAATCATAAGATACTGCTCGAACAAAAGCTACTTCTTAAAAGGTTTTAAGTTAACATTTTTATTTTTCTAATGGAGATACATTTGTTTAATTTTTTAATGTAAAAATTAGCCATTGATAAGCACAGCCAATTTATCATTTATTGGAATCAGTTTTTATTCCAAAGAGGACATGTACGAACATATTCAGAAAATTATTTTTTATAACTAATTTCGTAGAGTTATCAATACTCAAAGATTAAACCATTTCAAATACTATTATTACACATTATCTACCAACCAAGATTTATCTTTTTTGACAAAACGTTTCAACATTATTTTTTCATATTTCTTGTTTTACTGGTATGGATCTGGACACTCATACAGACAGTAAACATGATTTTGAAAAGTTTAAACTAATTTTTTTATTATAAAGATATTATTTATTTTATACGGTCATGAATACCAAGGCTGGAGAGCCCTAGCTAACCTTTCCAGACTCTAATTTTGAGCAACCTCAACTGCTGGAGAAACCTAGCCAACTTCTTCGGATTTAAACAGTTTTGGAACCATTGGTTAATACATGTTAAGCCAAAATCATAATAATATCGAATTTTCTTTTTCTTTTGTTAAAGCCCTACTTAACTAAATAAACCATTCAATGACAGTTATTTTTTTATATTTTGTTTAAAGTCATTACTTTTAAATTTTTTTTGATGACTTATAAGCAAACCTTTTACTTTATCTTTTGAATTTTATTTTAATTTATATACGTACAGAACGCGTGCAATTTTTTATTCAATAATTTGTAAGACTCAATGGGACAACGAGACGTTGACGTACTCCGCTCTTTCTCCGACTGAGTCATAATTATCTTTCTCTATATAAGACATTACCAAGGAAATACAAATGTTTTTTTTAATGGTTACCACAGTTCATCGATACTAAATATAGAACAAAAGATAATTTTATCTTAACTAGGAATTAGAACAACGACAATTCTTTTCCTCCCTAATCCTTTTTACGTGGATTACAATTAATTAATTTTCATTCCACATGAACATTTTACTTTAATATGACACAAACCTAAGTGATTTTTGATTTCATTTATACATTATAGTATATTATTTTTCCTGGAAAGCATTGACTCCAGATTACTAGATATTATGAATAATTACCTCAGATGATTTTACTTGTTCCAACCAAATTTCTTTTAACGACTAATACGCCATCATGTATTTAAGAAGTTTGAATGGAATTTTTTATTCACACATTGCTTTATGTTTGAATACTCTTGTACAACTGACAGCGAACCAATATTTTTTTCGCTGACAGCAGGATTTGAACCCGCGATTAGTTATTAAGAAACTTTATGCAATTATATGTATAGTTTATTGTTTACATTAGCAGTTAAAAAATTTCTTTACGAATTACTATTTCTTATTTTTATTTTATTTACAACACTAATTTGTATTTTTTATTAAATCCCCTCAATTTTTTTTGCGAGATCTCACACTCTTCGTCAACTAAATCAGAGAATGCGACAACACAGTCTAAATGGCAGCAAGTCACAATAAATAGCGAATAGCTAAACAATGGCAAAGACTACTAATACTATTGAGTTAGTCATGAAACTCTAACCTAACATCACCACCCAAAATGATGCAGTTTTGATTTTGAATGATTTTAATTGGATATTTTACTACTGACTATAATCCAATGCAAACACATGTTCCATTTTATGTTCACTTTGGACTATACACTGTTGTACCAGAACTTATGAATGCGAAACAACGCAAAACATCGGACACTGAATATGATATTAAGTGGTCGCGAACACTTGACTTCATTTTTCTACGTCTAAAACCAAATATACAAAGCCACATGGTCCAATGAATACATCATCGTTCTTAGCTTTATAGCGCCACAACGGAGATAGTGCACACTTTTTATAAACACAAGAAGCATAAACACTCATTCCTTATGGATATGGATACATCTTCCTTACGACTACACACTATAGTCGAACAACCTTTCCTTGTTTTGGAACGAATTGGAACTATTATCTTGGAACAAAATCACGTACTAGTGCTTTCACTTAAACAATATGGAACTAATTATATACTACACCAACCAACAATCAATTTTTTCTCAACTTATGTGAGCTCCAACATCATTTTATCAATTACCAAGCATACATACTGCTTACATTCAACAGCTGCAATCATCCTGAGACTTCTTTAGTCACCTTCAAGCCAATTGCCACTTGTCACCAGCGTGCCCTGATCAAGCACCACCGACTTTTGATATGAACTTTTTATCTATTAACATTTAAGCCATCATGCATTGACATTTTAAATTATTTTTTTGTGTGACGCCTTCATACGCTCGCTCTGATTTACCATTTGTTTACTTTTTTTTATTTTTGTATTATATTGTATATTGTATTGAATTGTATTTTATCTTAAGTATTTTATATTTCTACTCACTTATATATTCTAACTCATGTATATTTTGATAGATTTTAACTTTTTAACTTTTCCATTTATGCTTTTAGTTATATTAACTAAGGTTTTAAACAATGTTTAATTCCTTCATGTTTAAATCAATTTAAAATTACTTTCGATTAATTCCTTTAACTTGTATTAACATTAACAGCACCTTTAAGTCATATAATTCTTTTATGTTTCAAATTCTTAAATTTAACTTTTGCAATTTTATCTTTTTTACAATTTTACTTTTAACTTTTGTTTTTTGCAGTGACCGTTTGAATTGAATTTATTTTGATGTAAATGCCTTCTCATATACAACTGCCTCTTTGCCAAATCAATTAATTATATATATATATATATATATATATATATATATTGTAACAAAATTTTTGTTACATTAAAATCTCTAAAGAAAAACATTTCTAGCCGTTGTTATTTTACGAAATTGTCATTTAGCGTGAAATCGTTAAATAGTTTAATTTGCTATAAGGAAGAACACCTCTTTTCATCTTTACATTATCTTCACGTATACAAAATGTTTAGTAGTGACTCCTACGCTTTTGATATCTGCAAATACCCTGAACGTAACTTGAGTTCCATAAGCTACAGGCATTCTGAAGCCCACTTGTGCAATTGCTAGACACAACGCCTGCGCGTAAGGTGACGCTATAGCTAGAGTGTTGACAAGAAGGCAAACACAGCCATCTTGCAAGCAACAACGAGGAGGTACGCTTCGTTTGAAAATGCGGAACTTTTTTTGCTGCAAGTGGGGGATCAGAATTGCCCTATCATCGGAGAAGGTGTAAAGGTTGTCGTGCGGAGGCTTTGAAAAAGGGCTCTTGCAATGCCGCCCAGACAACCAAGAGCCAACAGTAACAGCACGTGATGATAGAAGTCCGTTAGTGGTGAGATTTGTGTAATAAAACTGCCTTATATAAAACTAATAGATGCTTTAATTTCCCTAGCACATTTAGGTAGACGCCTTTAAGTATGCTTGTATGAAGAATAAAATTTTAAGGAAGCACGTTTGAGTATGGTAGAATTGAAAATTTAAATCGTTTGTGTGTCAAGCAGAATTCCATGTAATGTTATTAGAGCGTAATTATGTATGGTGGGACCACTCGTTTTGAAGCTGTCTGTGGAGCTGATCATGTAAGAATGCAGTATCTAGTAAATGCCAATTTCGTACCTTTTTAAACATCAATAAGATGGAGTATTATGTTGTTTTGTTGGTCTAGCGCATTTACCAGCATCACCGTCGAGCAGTTAAAACAAAACAATTCAGGTACTTATAAAACTATTTATTGAGAATTAATTTTACGTATTAATTACGGTTAAAGCTTTGATTTAACGTTTTCCAAATTATAGGAAACCTTTGTTAAAGAATGTTATTGTTAAATTTTTTGCAAGATATGTTTATGCTTAAATCCCAAATAAAAATCAGTTTGAGAATTATATCCTAGAAACTTAATAGGTCAAATACCTTTTTTGTTCAGAACTAAATTTTTTCATAAGAGGAATTTTTGAACTTTTAGATTAATTAAATTAAAGTGTTATTCAAAGCACGTAAGTAATGCACATGTTAATTGAGAAAAATAAGTATAAAGTTCACTTCTGATTGAAAGATGTTTACTTACAATATGCTGTGTGATTAGTAGAATATCAATGCTGCTTCTAACATATGTTGAACTGACTTTCTTTAATTTCATATAATGTTTGAGCCATATGAACTTTTTGTGTAATAAGTTCTTTAGAGAAATTTTCTAAGCCAGAACAGATCTGTTTTATGGATGTTTAAGAACCGACTGTATTAAATAATTTATAAATGTTAAGATCTCTCTATGTAGAGAAACAAATTCAGAGATTTTTGAAACTTATTTTATATTGATTATCAAATTTTTTTATAAACAATTTTTGCAGCAAAAGAGAATTACATTTAGATTATACTTTGATTTAAAACTTTTGTCTTTTTATTTCACTAATTGAAATTAATACTATCCAAATTAGATAAACTAAATTTTGAAAGTGAAACTTAGAAAAAGTTGATACGGTATTAGGTATTAGAAACAGAGTAAGTGATTTTCAGTAGAGTATTTTTTCATAGGTAAGGTGTTGTTGAGATTTTGAATTCGGGACAGTCGATCTATAAAGACCAAAATATTTTGTTGTCGTAAGACACAAACAGTGTCTTATATTTTATTTTTTTTGTGTGACATTTTCTTGCAGGTCTGACATCGCAGAAGTTGAAGCAGAGGTCCAAGAGGTTTCCAGAGGTATTGCTTATTTTAATTTGTATGCTTTTTGATAATCATTATATCCTATAGGTTTCTGCGTCTTCCTGTAGGATACTTTAGTTTTATTTATTGTCTATATAGATGCAGTGGCGCTCATTCCCTTTTTTTTGTTCTCGTTTGTAGTCGAGCCCACTCTATATCCACGCTCAGTCTCATTGCTCACCCTTGGGGTAATTCCCAGACTAAGCCGCGAATATAGTAAAGCTCGTGGGTCCACCGAGGTTTTGTTCACTAATTGACCCACTCCATAATTAAATTAAATAAAGAAAAATTATAAGTTTCACTTAAGTTTCACTGGCGCCCAACGTGGGGCTCGATTTTGTTGGTGCTCAATTTGTAAAAATAAGTTATTTCAATATCACTTAATGTGTTGGTTTAGTTGGTAAACTCAAAATTAATTTGGTTATAAATTTTCATAGGATTTATATCGTGTCTGGAACCTCAAGTCTTTTAAGCGTTAGTTATTTGAATGTCCCAACAGGTTTGATTCGCGTTAAAGAAATATTTTGTAATATCAACATTGAGTTGGTCAAGAAATAAAATACTTTTAGGTTGTCATAATAAATTTTTTAAAATGGCTGAAACATTTCAAATTGTTCATTTACTCAAAGAAGAGCTGGAATATGAATTAAAAATCCGTGGAATCCGTAGAAAGTGCTAGGCCGGTTATGGAAAAGAGAAAAATTCTAGGTAGATTGTTAGCGAAAGAAGTAGGGAAACCTGATTGTTTAGTAGATCTGTCGGTATACATGGTAGAATTTGAGGAAGAATGTAGAGAGCTAAATGCTACCATCGATTCATTAAAACATTTGGTGTTAGAATTTGAAGGTGATTCGGGAGATTCTATCTTTAAAAGAGTACTTTCTAGGCTTGTCCATGTATCAGGTCGAGTTAAACGTATGAGACTTCCGTCTGACAATTTGAAAGAAGCTGAACTATCCAAAAAGGAATTATTAGCAACTATTCTTACTGTTGAAGCTGAATTGTATGAGAAGGTGAAGCCGAGCCCAGGGTCAAGCAGTACAAGTGATGCAAGTCGCACAACTTCATTAGCAGTAGCTGCGCCTATGCATGCTTTCCCATATTTTACACCACCGATCCCTGTTGGCTCTTGGTCAGTTAAATTTTCAGGAGACCCCAAGCAGCTGTATTTCTTTTTAGATAGGATAAAGAAGTTGGCACAATCACGTAAAGTATCATATAAAGACTTGTTTGAGTCATCCGTCGAATTGTTCGTTGGAAATGCTTTGGTGTGGTTTAGAAGTATTAGAGATTCCTTAAAAGATTGGGAAGCCCTTGAGAGTCGGTTGAAAGAAGATTTTTTACCCGCTCATTCAGAGGAAGAGATCTGGGAGACAATAAAAAATCGTCGTCAAAAGAGGGATAAACCAATTGTTCTATTCGTTGCTCATGTAGAAAGTTTATTTAGTAGACTATCCAATACCCCAGCGGAGATTACAAAAGTGAGGATACTTAGGAAAAATTTATTACCAGAATTCATATCGCAACTTGCTCTTTCTGATATTGAGGATATAGCTACGTTAATAAAATTATGCAAAAAATTGGAAGAAGCCATGATGTTGAAACAAAAATCAGTTTTCAGTCAGTCGACTAGTTCAGCTAAATTTCATAATAGTGCTAATTCGCCAGTAAAGAATAAATACCCTATTTATTTGAAGGATTCTTCTACATCAGAAGCTCGTGTTGATAATCAAAAAACGTGTGCTCCACAAGTTCAGACTATAAGTAATAATAAGGCTTTTCCAGTACCTACTCATGCTAGTTCTTCAGGTCCAACAAAGATTATTCCAGGGTGTTGGAATTGTTCGCGACATGGTCATTCATTTCGGTATTGTAGATTCCCAAAGAGAATTTTTTGCTAGGGTTGCGGTCATAAAGGAGTTACACGTGATAAGTGTCCATCATGTTCAAAAAACGAGTGAGGAGATGGATGTTGCGCGGCCGGCATTCCATTCCTTCTCAAAAGGCGGCAATTATGATTTGTGAACGGAAGAATTATTTTTGTAGAAAAGAGTGGTCTGAATGGTTAAGTATAGTAAAAAATTTTTGTCGTACTAACCCTCAGCCCAAAACTGATTCGTTATTTGTTGAAAAATCTGGTGATAATCGGCCATATGTGATGGTTAAATTATTTGACATAGATGTCACTGGTCTTTTGGATTCGGGATGTACTACATCGGTAGTTGGGTCTCTTGCTATTGCTTTAATCGATAAGTTAGAGTTAAAAATTTTCAGGTCACTGAAACAAGGTATTTTTACAGCAGATGGAGCTTTAAAACCAGTTGAAGGAATCGTAGATTTGCCCATTTCAGTAGGAAAACAATGTCGTGTTCTTAATGCTCTCGTAGTGCCATCTTTACCACACGCATTTATATTCGGTAGTGATTTTGCTAAGCTATTTGGATTGATAGCAAATTTTAAAAATAATTCGTGGCATGTGCAAGGCGATACGGAAAGTAGTGTTCCGTATGTGGGTCCATCATCAGTTCCCCTAAAATATAGTGACTGTTTACTCAATTTGGATGATTTGTCGATTAATCAGAGGTCACAGGCGCAAGCTGCCATAGATTCATTTCAGGAAATTTCTAGTGCTGATAAATTAGGGCGTACTAATATGATTGAGATGGATATCGATACAGGTGATACAAAACCCTACAGGAAAAGACCCTATGTTATGTCTCCCTATATTAGTAAAGAGTTGGATAAGGAGTTAGATGAAATGATTCGATTAAAAGTAGTAGAACCTTGTCAGAGTCCATGGAATTCGCCCGTGTTGTTAGCCAAGAAAAAAGATAGTAAAGAATATAGATTTTGCTTCGACGGTAGAGCATTAAACGATGTTACGGTCCATGACAGTTACCCTCTTCCTAATATAGACAGAATCCTAGGGATGTTGCGTAATGCGAATTATATTTCCAGTCTTGATTTGCGAAAGTCATTTTGGCAGGTCCCTCTTAGTGAATCGTCGAAGGATAAAACAGCGTTTAGCGTTATTTCGCGAGGACAGTATAGATTTGTGACGATGCCGTTTGATCTAAAAAATGCTGCACAGACTCAACAGCGTTTAGTTGATGCAATTTTCGGTCCGAAATTCGAACAATACGTTTTCTGCTATTTGGATGATATAATTCTATGCTCATCGACGTTTGAAGAACACCTAAAGTTATTGTACGAAATCAAGGAACGCATTCGAGAGGCAAATTTAACGTTGAATCTAGAAAAGTGCGAGTTCTTTAAGAAGTCACTCAAATTTCTCGGTTATATAGTAGGGTCAAATTCTTTAAGAACGGATCCGGATAAGGTGTCAGCTATGGTCAATTTTCCACGCCCAAAGACCACCACTGAAGTCAAGAGATTTCTTGGTATGTGTAGTTGGTACCGTCGTTTCATTAAGGACTTTTCATCTTTAGTTTCACCAATCAATGATCTTGTCAAGAAAAGAAAAAAAGATCAAGTCGTTACGTGGACTTCGGAAGCAGAGTCTTCCTTTGTGTCGATTAAAGAGGCTTTAGTGTCTGCACCACTTCTGGCGCAGCCGGATTATTCCGTTCCCTTTATTATTGAGTGTGATGCAAGTAATACGGGTCTAGGTGCCGTATTAATTCAGAATGTCAGTGGAGAAGAACGTGTTATATCGTATGCCAGCAAAACTCTTAATCGTGCTGAACGAAATTATTCAACGACAGAGAAGGAGTGCCTTGCGGTAATTTTTGCCATTGAAAAATTCCGTCCATGGGTCGAAGGAGTTCGTTTCACGGTCGTAACCGATCATTTTTCGTTGCTTTGGCTGAGTAATTTGCAGAACCCTACAGGAAAACTAGCTAGATGGGCTGTAAGGTTAAGACAACATTCGTTTGATTTGGTACACAGGAAGGGAAAGTTTAACGTAGTTCCTGACTGTCTTAGTCGTGCAACTCCGGAAGAAAAACATGTCGTAAATTTAATAGAAGTCAAGCTTGATGATTTAGAAAATTGGTATGTGTCGTTACGTAAGAAAATTTTGGTGTCGCCTGAGAATTACCCTCAATGGAAAGTTGAGAACGAGTTTGTTTTTAAGTTTATTTCGTCAAACCTGCCTATGTCGTCAAATGTAGTAGAGTGGAAATATTTAGTGCCGAAAGTTCAAAGAGAAGAAGTCATCAGATCGTGTCATGACCCCTCAGTTGCAGGACATTTTGGGTTCTCGAAGACAATTGCTAGAGTCCAAGAACATTATTATTGGCCCAAAATGAATTTAGATGTGTTGAAATTTTGTCGTGCATGTTTAGTGTGTGGTGCGCAAAAACCTTCTAATGCAGGTCCTTTAGGTTTAATGGGAAAGGAAAAAGAAGCCAAGTTTCCATTTCAAATTATCGCGTTAGATCTTATGGGTCCATTCCCTCGGTCAAAATTAGGATTTAAATGGTTGTTGGTAGTAGGAGACTGGTTCTCGAAATATACAATTCTACATCCTTTACGCAGTGCAAAGTCACATGTTGTTGAACAGTTTATGGAACAGAAAGTTTTTTATGTTTGGAGTGCCCCAATTTATTATTTGCGATAATGGTTCAAATTTAGCTGGTCGAATTTTTAAGTCATTATGTAATAGGTTTGAAATTCAAAAGATATGGTATAATGCTGTTTATGCGCCGCAATGTAATTTTGTTGAGAAGATTAATAGGACGGTAGGGACAGCTATTCGATCCTATCTCGAAGAACATGATACCTGGGATACTGAGTTAGCGCAGATTCAATTTGCTATTAATTCTGCTTAGCATGAGTCGACGAGTTATACTCCGAATTTTTTGGTTTTTGGCCGACACGTCCCCATATCTGGTAAATTTTACGGTGGTGGATTTATTCCTGAAGCTGATGTTGAAATCATTCATGGTAGTCGCCCCTTATATGCTTCAGACCATCAAGGTATTTTTAAGGTATTTGAAGACGTTCGTGCGAAGTTGCATATAGCTTATCAGAGGTCGAGCAATCGATATAATCTAAGGAGGAGGAACATTTCTTTTGAGGTTGGTAATAAAGTATGGAGGGCCAATAAGGTGTTGTCGAGCGCGACTAATAAATTTACTGCTAAACTTGCTCCAAAATTTGTTTTGAGTGTAGTCAAGAAGAAGTGCTCGAGTGTGGTGTACGACCTAATTAATTTGGATGGATCAAAGGCAGGCAGGTGGCATGTCAAGGATCTAAAACCCTATTCTGTCGTAGATTCAGAATATGTACCAGAGGACTGAGTGGTCGTCTTTAGTATTTGTGTCCCGAAGGATATATTATAAATTTAGTTATGGGATAGAGTGGTGATGATTAATTGAAGGCTTTTACCGGTATTTCGTTGCTGGTAAAGATTGTAAAATTTCTCAAATAGTGTTGTTTTTAAAATGTGCATTAACGGAATATTTAGTAGTAGTAGATGAGAGAGACAAAAATGCTATTTTGTCCGTGTTGTTGCTATAGCCCGTGGTGGAGCGAAACAAATATTTGTTGCTTCATGTTTGTGGACGTATTTTGTCCACGTCATGTGTGGTTATGTTTAGAGTAAGTGAGGAAGATAGGTGCAGTTTGTATTGTTGAAGTAAGTCGGAGTAGGCTAGTTGGTGAGGCCATTGTAGTATTGAGTAGCTTTTGGTTCGGGATGTTTGGTGTGGCCACAGTAGAGTTGAGGATTTTTTTTGAGACTGGAGTGTCCCAAAGAAAAGAGTAGCGATAGGGCTATGAATAGCTATGAGCTGAAGAAGCCAAGTATTCATTAGTAAGCTACAATGTGTATGCAATATTGGCTTGATGAGCCGTTTATTTTTAGTAGAAGCAATAATCAAGTTTTGCTGAATATATTGAGCTGGAATTTTTGAGACCAGCGAATACATAAACATTGTTGGAAGATTATTGATATTTATGTATATAGATGTGAGTTTTCGATTTACTATTAATATTGGTATGGTTATCGTGCCAAGGGTAATAGTAAGAAAGTAAATCTTTTTGTTGTTATTTTGTGATAGGTCGTGTCAAGCATTTTGTTTGAATTTCAGTTTATATTTTGAAAAGTAGGTTAGTTTTTTAGTTTCCCCCGTGTGGTTGCAACTCGAGAGTGTTAGACTACAATATTTTGACTTTTACAGATTATGACTTTTTACCGATTATGACTTACCTATATTGATTCCTGACGGATGTGTGGTACGCAGAGATACCTACACACTCATTTGGTTGCACCCCATTTTCCTCTTCTTAATTCAAGAGGTCA
Source organism: Platerodrilus igneus (assembly GCA_036346225.1). Classification (NCBI taxonomy): domain Eukaryota; kingdom Metazoa; phylum Arthropoda; class Insecta; order Coleoptera; family Lycidae; genus Platerodrilus; species Platerodrilus igneus. The sequence continues at coordinate 241,846 of JARFIW010001695.1, forward strand.
CTCATAATTTTTTTGGTTCAGAGATCAAAGTTCGAACTTACTTTGTTCTTACTTAGATTAGTTATAATGCTCCTTTTTTGTATTTATCTTTTGGTTGAGGCGATTGTTTTCGTCTATAAAAAAATCTTCTCGGTTATGTATATATTAAGATATAATTAACCTCAAAGTTTTTTTTCTTTTTGGTCGGAGGCAGTGTAACAAAATTTTTGTTACATTAAAATCTCTAAAGAAAAACATTTCTAGCCGTTGTTATTTTACGAAATTGTCATTTAGCGTGAAATCGTTAAATATTTTAATTCGCTATAAGGAAGAACACCTTTTTTCATTTTTACATTATCTTCGCGTATACAAAATATTTAATAGTGACTCCTACGCTTTTGATATCTGCAAATACCCTGAACGTCACTTGAGTTGCATAAGCTACAGGCATTCTGAAGCCTACTTGTGCAATTGCTAGACACAACGCCTGCGCGTAAGGTGACGCTATAACTAGAGTGCTGACAAGAAGGCAAACACAGCCATCTTGCAAGCAACAACGAGGAGGTACGCTTCGTTTGAAGATGCGGAACTTTTTTTGCTGCAAGTGGGGGATCAGAATTGCCCTATCATCGGAGAAGGTGTAAAGGTTGTCGTGCGGAGGCTTTGCAAAAGGGCTCTTGCAATGCCGCCCAGACAACCAAGAGCCAACAGTAACAGCACGTGATGATAGAAGTCCGTTAGTGGTGAGATTTGTGTAATAAAACTGCCTTATATAAAACTAATAGATGCTTTAATTTCCCTAGCACATTTAGGTAGACGCCTTTAAGTATGCTTGTATGAAGAATAAAATTTTAAGGAAGCACGTTTGAGTATGGTAGAATTGAAAATTTAAATCGTTTGTGTGTCAAGCAGAATTCCATGTAATGTTATTAGAGCGTAATTATGTATGGTGGGACCACTCGTTTTGAAGCTGTCTGTGGAGCTGATCATGTAAGAATGCAGTATCTAGTAAATGCCAATTTCGTACTTTTTTAAACATCAATAAGATGGAGTATTATGTTGTTTTGGTTGGTCTAGCGCATTTACCAGCATCACCGTCGAGCAGTTAAAACAAAACAATTCAGGTACTTATAAAACTATTTATTGAGAATTAATTTTACGTATTAATTACGGTCAAAGCTTTGATTTAACGTTTTCCAAATTATAGGAAACTTTTGTTAAAGAATGTTATTGTTAAATTTTTTGCAAGATATGTTTATGCTTAAATCCCAAATAAAAATCAGTTTGAGAATTATATCCTAGAAACTTAATACGTCAAATACCTTTTTTGTTTAGAACTAAATTTTTTTATAAGAGGAATTTTTGAACTTTTAGATTAATTAAATTAAAGTGTTATTCAAAGCACGTAAGTAATGCACATGTTAATTGAGAAAAATAAGTATAAAGTTCACTTCTGATTGAAAGATGTTTACTTACAATATGCTGTGTGATTAGTAGAATATCAATGCTGCTTCTAACATATGTTGAACTGACTTTCTTTAATTTCATATAATGTGTGAGCCATATGAACTTTCTGTGTAATAAGTTCTTTAGAGAAATTTTGTAAGCCAGAACAGATCTGTTTTATGGATGTTTAAGAACCGACTGTATTAAATAATTTATAAATATTAAGATCTCTCTATGTAGAGAAACAAATTCAGAGATTTTTGAAACTTATTTTATATTGATTATCAAATTTTTTTATAAACAATTTTTACAGCAAAAGAGAATTACATTTAGATTATACTTTGATTTAAAACTTTTGTCTTTTTATTTCACTAATTGAAATTAATACTATCCAAATTAGATAAACTAAATTTTGAAAGTGGAACTTAGAAAAAAATTGATACAGTATTAGGTATTAGAAACAGAGTAAGTGATTTTTAGTAGAGTATTTTTTCATAGATAAGGTGTTGTTGAGATTTTGAATTCGGGACAGTTGATCTATAAAGACCGAAATATTTTGTTGTCGTAAGACACAAACAGTGTCTTATATTTTATTTTTTTTGTGTGACATTTTCTTGCAGGTCTGACATCGCAGAAGTTGAAGCAGAGGTCCAAGAGGTTTCCAGAGGTATTGTTTATTTTAATTTGTATGCTTTTTGATAATCATTATATCCTATAGGTATCTGCGTCTTCCTGTAAGATACTTTAGTTTTATTTATTGTCTATATAGATGCAGTGGCGCACATTCCTTTTTTTTTGTTCCCGTTTGTAGTCGAGCCCACTCTATATCCACGCCCAATCTCATTGCTCACCCTTGGGGTAATTCCCAGACTAAGCCGCGAATATAGTAAAGCTCGTGGGTCCACCGAGGTTTTGTTCACTAATTGACCCACTCCATAATTAAATAAAATAAAGAAAAATTATAAGTTTCACTTAAGTTTCAATATATATATATATATATATATATATATATATATTGCTGTGAAACCTCCATCATCCGTGAACCACGCTTTTCGCCTCGGCTGCTCACCTAATTTTATAAACCTCCTCATTCATAAAAATTAAACAACACATTCCTACCACAAACATCAACGTTAACTCTATTTACATCAATATTCAGAATACATTAAATTTTCAAATTAAATTTCAGCATAAAATTCAGTTTTCAAAAAAAATTTCAAGATTAATTTTATTATCATTTTACTGTGCATCCAGAATTAAAGTCCTTGTTGGATGCCTAGTAATTAATATAACAATATAAGCAGACCGGAGTCTGAGTATAAAGGGAGCATCTACCACCCCTTTACGTTAATTAACCAGGATCGTCTAATTGAGCTCAAAGACATACCCACATTTTCATCATATTCCCGAACATCAAAACAAAATACCCCGTTTTACTTAAACAAGCAAATTTCATCTTAAAATTAAACTTTTATGGTTAGAACAATTTCACTAATGTCCATTTAAAGTAAATCAATTATAAAGTCATTCAATACACACAAAATGTCAAACAAAATAGTATAATTTACCTGAAGGTTACTGTCCTCGTAACTTCAAAGTATCGTTTCTTTAGTTAATCACACCATTCAACAGGATTATATTTACGGCTTCTGATTCTCTACGCTTTTAAAATTTGCTCCATCACCATCCATTCAAAGTCGTTTCTGGGCCTTTCCGGAACTCATCTGTGTTTATCTGACCCTTGATTCATGGATCCAGACACGTATTTGAACCATTTAATTATTAACACCCCCGAAAAATAGCAAAGAAATTCATGCTTCTGTCACCTATATATACGCCAAAACTGCCTACTTTTGTGTATACATTCGTCGTTGTAAATTTTGCTAATTGGTACAGTGAAACTAAATTTTATTACCTTGTATCTAAGTGCACTGAAGTACATTCATGTTGACACGTAAATAACAAGCTATTTTGAATCACTAAAATATACTAGCAAACTTTAAATTATTTAATCAAACTAAAATGCACGGTTTAATATCTTCAATCAAGTCGCGTATGTACGAGCTTTTAACGCATCGAATCGTCAAACGTCTAAGAGAGCTTGTTTATCTTCATCTCGGTATATATAGCAAAAAGCCTGTCTGTCGGTATGTTCCCCAAAACGGGTAATTCTAACGAATTTCTCATGCCATGTTCCCAGTCTGCCGCTCACGCGTCGATTTTTACGAATTTTCACTCACCCCATTTAAATCTCAGAAAATTTCCACACGGCACGCAAGCATGTCCGAGAAAAACTAATTGATTTTGTACAGAAATTGTTGTTCTACCTCTGATATTTGCATCCTATTTTTAACCAATTGTGACCCCGTGACGTTGCTTAAATCCCGCCTTTTACAATATGTGTCTTTGCTTGACGCATTTCTCTTTCCTTCTCTACCGTGTTCTTATTGGTGCAAATTGACAATCTTCATTATCGATTATTTCAGTCCACGCGGACTGTTATCTGGGTTTAATAAACCCGTATCGCACATTCTCGTGAATACTAAGCCCCGGTTTCTCCAAGATTCTTTGAAACATTAATTATCTGCAAAATTTACGCCGAATGTGTTATTTAAACTACGCAGGTGTTCAACATAATATTAATTCTCAGAGCTTTAATCCGTGGTATTTTAATCTTGGGTTTTTACAAGTTTCTATAGGTATTATATGTTATTAACGGTTTAATTAACTCCAATTAAAATTGATTTCTATCCTTTTCATTTTTAGCGAATACAACTTAAATATTAATTATTATATGTATACTTTGTTTTACTACCGGTTACTTAAAATAGGGTTAATTAATATAAACTTTGCACGTAATTTCTCTTTGTTTAGGAATAATTACATGACATGCAGAGTTTTTCAATACTGCTTCTTTTGATATAAAGCGTCTTATAAATAATTTAAATTTCTTATTTTTACTGAAACAACCGAGTTTTTTTATGCTTCATGGTTTTAATAACGCGTATTATTTAATGAAATTCCTTATACACGGTGATTAAAATTATTTGATGTGATTATTTAATTTTCTACCCTGGTCTAAATATGAGTAATATATATATATATATATATATATATATATATATATATACATATATATATTGCTGTGATTCCACCAAAATCCGGGAACTACGGTTTTCGAATCGTGCCCCACAGATTGGGCGTCATAAATGCTATGTTTCCATGTATTAGAATCGAGCCTCACGAATTGGGCGTCAAGAACGCTGTGAATCCTACAAAAAGCTATTCATTACCTTAACTGTTCCGTTGACTTTCTTCTGTTAATCGCCTCTTTACTCTTTTCCGCCTCGGCTGCTCACCTAGTTAAAACTTTCATCCTCAATCATAAAAAAACAAACACATTCCTATCACAAACACCAACGTTAACTCTATTTACATCAATATTCACAATACATTAAAATTTCAAAATTAAAATTCAGCATAAATTTCAGTATCAGAAAATTTCAAGATTAAATTTATTATCATTTTAATGTGCATCCAGAATTAAAGTCCTTGTAGATGCCTACTAATTAATATAACAATATATGCAGACCTGAGTCTGAGTACAAAGGGAGCATCTCCCACCCCTTTACGTTAATTAACCAGGTTCGTCTAATTGAGCTCAAAGACATACCCACATTTTCATCATATTCCCGAACATCAAAACAAAATACCCGTTTTTACTTAAACAAGCAAATTTCATCTTAAAATTAAACTTTTATGGTTAGAACAATTTCACTAATGTCCATTTAAAGTAAATCAATTATAAAGTCATTCAATACACACAAAAATGTCAAACAAAATAGTATAATTTACCTGAAGGTTACTGTCCTCGTAACTTCAAAGTATCGTTTCTTTAGTTAATCACACCATTCAACAGGATTATATTTACGGCTTCTGATTCTCTACGCTTTTAAAATTTGCTCCATCACCATCCATTCAAAGTCGTTTCTGGGCCTTTCCGGAACTCATCTGTGTTTATCTGACCCTTGATTCATGAATCCAGACACGTATTTGAACCATTTAATTATTAACACCCCGAAAATAGCAAAGAAATTCATGCTTCTGTCACCTATATATACGCCAAAACTGCCTACTTTTGTGTATACATTCGTCGTTGTAAATTTTGCTAATTGGTACAGTGAAACTAAATTTTATTACCTTGTATCTAAGTGCACTGAAGTACATTCATGTTGACACGTAAATAACAAGCTATTTTGAATCACTAAAATATACTAGCAAACTTTAAATTATTTAATCAAACTAAAATGCACGGTTTAATATCTTCAATCAAGTCGCGTATGTACGAGCTTTTAACGCATCGAATCGTCAAACGTCTAAGAGAGCTTGTTTATCTTCATCTCGGTATATATAGCAAAAAGCCTGTCTGTCGGTATGTTCCCCAAAACGGGTAATTCTAACGAATTTCTCATGCCATGTTCCCAGTCTGCCGCTCACGCGTCGATTTTTACGAATTTTCACTCACCCCATTTAAATCTCAGAAAATTTCCACACGGCACGCAAGCATGTCCGAGAAAAACTAATTGATTTTGTACAGAAATTGTTGTTCTACCTCTGATATTTGCATCCTATTTTTAACCAATTGTGACCCCCGTGACGTTGCTTAAATCCCGCCTTTTACAATATGTGTCTTTGCTTGACGCATTTTCTCTTTCCTTCTCTACCGTGTTCTTATTGGTGCAAATTGACACTCTTCATTATCGATTATTTTAGTCCACGCGGACTGTTATCTGGGTTTAATAAACCCGTATCGCACATTCTCGTGAATACTAAGCCCCGGTTTCTCCAAGATTCTTTGAAACATTAATTATCTGCAAAATTTACGCCGAATGTGTTATTTAAACTACGCAGGTGTTCAACATAATATTAATTCTCAGAGCTTTAATCCGTGGTATTTTAATCTTGGGTTTTTACAAGTTTCTATAGGTATTATATGTTATTAACGGTTTAATTAACTCCAATTAAAATTGATTTCTATCCTTTTCATTTTTAGCGAATACAACTTAAATATTAATTATTATATGTATACTTTGTTTTACTACCGGTTACTTAAAATAGGGTTAATTAATATAAACTTTGCACGTAATTTCTCTTTGTTTAGGAATAATTACATGACATGCAGAGTTTTTCAATACTGCTTCTTTTGATATAAAGCGTCTTATAAATAATTTAAATTTCTTATTTTTACTGAAACAACCGAGTTTATTTATGCTTCATGGTTTTAATAACGCGTATTATTTAATGAAATTCCTTATACACGGTGATTAAAATTATTTGATGTGATTATTTAATTTTCTACCCTGGTCTAAATATGAGTAATATATATATATTAAGCTAACGAATACATACTCTGTATTGGTGTCATCAGGTCGTACGTTGCAATTGGTGGATCTGCTTACGGCGTCAACGATTTTTTCTCCAATACTTAATTTGGATTGACTATAAACTACTAAATAATTTTAACCCAATCACTATCATTATTCTTTCCTGACAAGGACAATTTTTAAAAAAAAAAAGGGTTTCATTTTTTTGATTTGTTCTATAGAACACACAACTACAACTTGGCAATAAAGACTGAACGATTATCACACACACATATATCTTGAGAATATAAGGATATTAAACAACAAGAACAGCAGAAAATTCAACTCACGTAAGCAAGAATTTAATGCTAAGGTATTGTCTAGATAGCAATTGTAGAAATATGAAATCTATAGAAAATTTAATAAAGCCAGTCATGTAGCATATATAGGTAATTGTGTGTTTACGCGATTTTATGCTGTATAAGAAATTTTTTAAAGGTACTGCTCAGCAGAAATAATGAATTAGATTCATTGTCTGAAAAAAAAATTGCAATGAATGCAAATAATAAAAAAACCTAAATTAGATTAATTTCGTTTAGATTACCGCTGACATAATTTATATGCATATATAGGTACTGCTCAGCAGAAATAATGAATTACATTCATTGACTGAAAAAGAAATTGCAAGAAGGCGCATAATAAAACCTAAATTAGATTAATTTCGTTTTATATTACTGCTAGCATAATTTATTTTCCATAAAAAATTAACAAAAATTAACTTTATATGCATATATAGGGATATAGTAATTTGTGTGGGTGTATGTTTACGCGAATCATGCTGAATAAGAAAAATTCTTTAGTTCTATCAACGTACTGGAAAATGTTTTTCTTAATATCGGGTTTTTAAAAAAAACCATGAGTGCCTGTAAATTATTATATTTTTCTTTAGATTAATTTCGTTTAAAATAATGCAATGCAAATGATCCTTAAATAGTAATATATATAGAATAAGTTTTAGATTACCGCTGACACAATTTACATGCATATATAGGTAATTTGTGTGTTTATACGATTTTATGTTGAATAAGAAATTCTTTAAAGGTGCTGTTATATGATAAAACTGCAGAATGTTTTTTTAATATTGGGTTTTTTAAAAACCATGAGTGCGTGTAAATTATTAAACAAAGACGGTTTAATCTGAGACATTTTTTCAAACTTGCTTTGTTTTTATTTAAAATATTTCATATGTAATCATAAAAAAATAGCGCTGTAATGATAGTGTATTTTCTGTACACATCATAAATCAAAGGTCGTATAAAACATTTTTATTACTATACTGCAAACAAGAAATTTTTTGTAGTAAACGCAGCTGAATGAAAAATGATGTTGTATGCTAATTCCTTTTACAGTTGTTTTGCTTACGCTAGATGATTATGTATGTTCCATTGAAAGTAATATAAAGCCGATCCTAATTCAAAACGTGCCCACAAGCAGAAAGTAACATCAATACCCGTCAATATTACTGTATTAGTCGATTAAGGCATGAGTTAATTTTTTACTACGTTTCTTTTTATTCGCTTAGGGCGTTGCAGAGAAGAAGTTTGAAATTGGCAACATTTTTATAATAAAATAAAACCTTGATACAAAATCACATTCAGTTTTACTGAAAAGTAAATCGGACGAGATTGCTAACTGATTTTTTCACTTAAAGCGATTGACATTCATTTCAAACAAGTATTTATTAAGGTCATATAAAAGACCAAAAGTTTTACCATTATAAATAACGTTGTGTAATTTAAATTTCATTACGTAGCATTCGTTGAATTTTAAAAAATTATTTTTATACCTCCATCATGAGTTAATTTTACTACGTGCTATAATTATGCTAAAAAATGAAGAAATGAATTGCACAACGTAATTGTATTATGATAAAACTGCAGAACGTTTTTTCAGTGTTGCCTTCAGTATGTAAATATTGGAAATGCTTGCATAGCAAATTGTTTGTCATAGTCACGTACTGAAGGCTACTCTGCAATTTTTTAGATCGCATGCACGATTCAAGCTTTAAAATCGTCTTGAATAGAAACGTAAATAAAGGCGATTTTTTATTTAACAATTGCATTCAAAGCAATTCGCTATGCAATTATTTTGATTTGTATGCTATTTTCTTTTACAGTTGTTGTGCTAAGGTAAATATAAACAATCATGATCTGCTTAAAGAGTGTGTTCAACGTTTGTTCCCCGTTTCGCACTTTATAGCTATTCACATTTTGATTCAGTATCACGATACAATTTCAATTGCATTAAAAGACAGAATATTAATTCTAAATAATTTAATGTATTTTGATGTTAATAATAATTTATATGGGGGCTGCAATGTCAGAATATCTTCCATATGGAGAATTAGAATTTTTTAGATGACACCATGCAAGAGTTTGTAGGGCTTAGATCTAAAATGTACACTTACAGAGTTCAGGATAGGATAAATAAAAAAAAGTCAAAAAGATCTTCCTTAGCAAGTATTAAGCAAATTTCTTTTGATGATTATAAGAATGCTTTGTTTTATAAACAGACTATACAGAAACAGCAATGTTTAATTAGATCAGTCAAAACATGATGTCTTTATTATTAAACAAAAGCAAAATTGTTCTTAATTAAAGTGCTGCTAAAAGAGTTCTTGGTACCTCAACTATTGATACTAAAACCTTGGGAGTATAACTATACACTCAGAAATGAATTGTAAAAGCTTCAACCACTGGCTCAAACAAAGAATGCAATTTATTTTATCTCGATTAACATATAATTTTTTTTTTTAGTTATAAAAAACTTCAGTGTTATGTTTATACCTGCACAAGTACGCAGTTTTTCGTTTTGGATTTATCTAAAAATAGGATACTTTTCAATCTACCCGAGTTTGAACTATATTAGCATAAATGTATTGTAGAGAAAAATAGTAGTAGTAACCGTTCTGTTTTAAAAAAATCCAGTTTGTTATTGTTTAAAGATGTGTTAGCATAAGGTCGATGAGTATGTTTTTCAATATTAACAATTGCATTGTCGAAGTAAACTTTTTCACGCACGTTCAGTATTTCACTATTCATTTTACATTTTAATTAAATAAATGCAGTCCTAACGATTGTAGAAACAACGGCTGGAATAGTGTTATCATATATAGCGCTTTATTTGAAGCAAATTATCCGACCCGGTGAAGAAGTATTTGTGAAGGGTTTAGAAAAGAAGAAATTGATTGAAACCTATATAATGCAAAACATTGTAACTGATATGGTTGCACTAGGTTGTCCTAAGCTATCGGAGTTAAAAATCAACAATCGTTTAAAATATAACATCCATTGTTGTAGACACCACAATAATAATCTGCAATGCGCAAAACAAAATACCTTTTTTTATTAAAAGAATGGCTTGATAATAATAAAAAAACAATAGAAAGATTTTGTCTGTATTATTTATTTTAATATAATTTTACAATGTTAGCCTTATTAGCTATTATTCTAACAACTTCTAGCAAACATTATTTTTTATCGATCCAGCTATTGTGTACGTTAGAGAAGCTTAACCATTTTACAAAGACTTTATTTTCACTCTTTCTTAGGACTTTTTCTACCAGGCAAATTCCTGGATGTTTAACCTTTTGCAACTCCATTTCATAAAAATGCACCTTTGATTGCTTTTTTGTCTTGATCTTCTAATATATGTTGTCGGATTGGTTACGTTTTTTTCCTTTTTTTAATCTTAAAAAAAAATTTCATTTTGACCAGTTTGGCGTGTAACCTTTCGTAAATGCTTCCCTGTGTTTACTAATCCTCACACTGTCTTTAATTGAATATTTTGATATTTTGGTTGCAAGTTTGATGTGGGTAAATGATGATTTAAGAATAGTTTTTTCATTTGATTTATCAACTTTTACTAAAAATAGGATACCTTTCAATCTACCCGAGTTGAACTATATTAGCATAAATGTATTGAAGAGAAAAAATAGTAGTAGTAACCGTTCTGTTTAAAAAAAAATCCAGTTTGTTATTGTTTAAAGATGTGTTAGCATAAGGTTGATGAGTATGTTCTTTTTCAATATTAACAATTTCATTGTTGAAGTAAACATTTTCACGCACGTTCAGTATTTTACTATTCATTTTAAATTTAATTAAATAAATGTAGTCCTAACGATTGTAGAAACAACGGCTGGAATTATTATATAACCATTCTTTTAATAAAAAAGAATTTTGTAAGGCTAACATTGCAAAATTATATTAAAATAAATAATACAGACAATAACTTTCATTTGTTTTGCGCATTGCAGATTATTATTGATGTGTCTATAACAATGGATGTTATATTTTAAACGATTGTTGATTTTTAACTCCGATAGCTTAGGACAACCTAGTGCAAGCATATCAGTTACAATGTTTTGCATTATATAGGTTTCAATCAATTTCTTCTTTTCTAGACCCTTCACAAATACTTCCTCACCGACCCGGTTGCTTCAAATAAAGCGCTATATATGATAACACTATTCCAGCCGTTGTTTCTACAATCGTTAGGACTGCATTTATTTAATTAAAATGTAAAATGAATAGTGAAATACTGAACGTGCGTGAAAAAGTTTACTTCGACAATGCAATTGTTAATATTGAAAAACATACTCATCAACCTTATGCTAACACATCTTTAAACAATAACAAACTGGATTTTTTTAAAACAGAACGGTTACTACTACTATTTTTCTCTACAATACATTTATGCTAATATAGTTCAAACTCGGGTAGATTGAAAAGTATCTTATTTTTAGATAAATCCAAAACGAAAAACTGCGTACTTGTGCAGGTATAAACATAACACTGAAGTTTTTTATAACTAAAAAAAAAAATTATATGTTAATCGAGATAAAATAAATTGCATTCTTTGTTTGAGCCAGTGGTTGAAGCTTTTACAATTCATTTCTGAGTGTATAGTTATACTCCCAAGGTTTTAGTATCAATAGTTGAGGTACCAAGAACTCTTTTAGCAGCACTTTAATTAAGAACAATTTTGCTTTTGTTTAATAATAAAGACATCATGTTTTGACTGATCTAATTAAACATTGCTGTTTCTGTATAGTCTGTTTATAAAACAAAGCATTCTTATAATCATCAAAAGAAATTTGCTTAATACTTGCTAAGGAAGATCTCTTTGACTTTTTTTTATTTATCCTATCCTGAACTCTGTAAGTGTACATTTTAGATCTAAGCCCTACAAACTCTTGCATGGTGTCATCTAAAAAATTCTAATTCTCCATATGGAAGATATTCTGACATTGCAGCCCCCATATAAATTATTATTAACATCAAAATACATTAAATTATTTAGAATTAATATTCTGTCTTTTAATGCAATTGAAATTGTATCGTGATACTGAATCAAAATGTGAATAGCTATAAAGTGCGAAACGGGGAACAAACGTTGAACACACTCTTTAAGCAGATCATGATTGTTTATATTTACCTTAGCACAACAACTGTAAAAGAAAATAGCATACAAATCAAAATAATTGCATAGCGAATTGCTTTGAATGCAATTGTTAAATAAAAAATCGCCTTTATTTACGTTTCTATTCAAGACGATTTTAAAGCTTGAATCGTGCATGCGATCTAAAAAATTGCAGAGTAGCCTTCAGTACGTGACTATGACAAACAATTTGCTATGCAAGCATTTCCAATATTTACATACTGAAGGCAACACTGAAAAAACGTTCTGCAGTTTTATCATAATACAATTACGTTGTGCAATTCATTTTTTCATTTTTTAGCATAATCATAGCACGTAGTAAAATTAACTCATGATGGAGGTATAAAAATAATTTTTTAAAATTCAACGAATTCTACGTAATGAAATTTAAATTACACAACGTTATTTATAATGGTAAAACTTTTGGTCTTTTATATGACCTTAATAAATACTTGTTTGAAATGAATGTCAATCGCTTTAAGTGAAAAAATCAGTTAGCAATCTCGTCCGATTTACTTTTCAGTAAAACTGAATGTGATTTTGTATCAAGGTTTTATTTTATTATAAAAAAATGTTGCTAATTTCAAACTTCTTCTCTGCAATGCCCTAAGCGAATAAAAAGAAACGTAGTAAAAAATTAACTCATGCCTTAATCAACTAATACAGTAATATTGACGGGTATTGATGTTACTTTCTGCTTGTGGGCACGTTTTGAATTAGGATCGGCTTTATATTACTTTCAATGGAACATACATAATCATCTAGCGTAAGCAAAACAACTGTAAAAAGAATTAGCATACAACATCATTTTTCATTCAGCTGCGTTTACTACAAAAAATTTCTTGTTTGCAGTATAGTAATAAAAATGTTTTATACGACCTTTGATTTATGATGTGTACAGAAAATACACTATCATTACAGTGCTATTTTTTTATGATTACATATGAAATATTTTAAATAAAAACAAAGCAAATTTGAAAAAATGTCTCAGATTAAACCGTCTTTGTTTAATAATTTACACGCACTCATGGTTTTTAAAAAACCCAATATTAAAAAAACATTCTGCAGTTTTATCATATAACAGCACCTTTAAAGAATTTCTTATTCAACATAAAATCGTATAAACACACAAATTACCTATATATGCATGTAAATTGTGTCAGCGGTAATCTAAAACTTATTCTATATATATTTCTATTTAAGGATCATTTGCATTGCATTATTTTAAACGAAATTAATCTAAAGAAAAATATAATAATTTACAGGCACTCATGGTTTTTTTAAAAACTCGATATTAAGAAAAACATTTTCCAGTACGTTGATAGAACTAAAAAATTTTTCTTATTCAGCATGATTCGCGTAAACATACACCCACACAAATTACTATATCCCTATATATGCATATAAAGTCAATTTTTGTTAATTTTTTATGGAAAATAAATTATGCTAGCAGTAATATAAAACGAAATTAATCTAATTTAGGTTTTATTATGCGCCTTCTTGCAATTTCTTTTTCAGTCAATGAATGTAATTCATTATTTCTGCTGAGCAGTACCTATATATGCATATAAATTATGTCAGCGGTAATCTAAACAAAATTAATCTAATTTAGGTTTTTTTATTATGTGCATTCATTGCAATTTTTTTTTCAGACAATGAATCTAATTCATTATTTCTGCTGAGCAGTTCCTTTAAAAAATTTCTTATACAGCATAAAATCGCGTAAACACACAATTACCTATATATGCTACATGACTGGCTTTATTAAATTTTCTATTGATTTCATATTTCTATAATTGCTATCTAGACAATACCTTAGCATTAAATTCTTGCTTACATGAGTTGAATTTTCTGCTGTTTTTGTTGTTTAATATCCTTATATACTCAAGATATGTGTGTGTGATAATCGTTCAATCTTTATTGCCAAGTTGTAGTTGTGTGGTCTATAGAACAAATCAAAAAAATGAAAACTTTCTTTTATTTTAAAAATTGTCCTTGTCAGGAAAGAATAATGATAGTGATTGGGTTAAAATTATTGAGTAGTTTATAGTCAATCCAAATTAAGTACTGGAGAAAAAATCGTTGACGCCGTAAGCAGATCCACTAATTGCAACGCACGACTTGATGACACCAATACAGAGTATGTATTCGTTAGCTTATATATATATATATATATATATATATATATATATATATATATATATATATGTCGCGCGCTTAGTTCCGGGATAGTTTTTTAAAATTTCAGATGAAGGTTATTTCGGAGAAATATAACAAGAGATTACTAATGGAACATAAAATTTTTCAAAATTCGGGATATTTGATGTACCATTGCGTTTTATGTATACAACGTATAGTTCCAGGACATTTACAATAAAATGTTGTATTACGATCCGGGACCGATTTTATGCCATTGGATGTAGGTTATTTTGGACATTTCTAACAATAGCTTCCCGATGGTACATAAAATTTATCAAAACTCGGAATATTTGATGTACTATTGCGTTTTATGTATACAACGTATAGTTCCAGGACATTTGCAATAAAATGTTGTATTACGATCCGGGACCGATTTTATACCATTGGATGTAGGTTATTTCGGACATTTCTAACAAGAGCTTCCCAATGGTAAATAAAATTTATCAAAACTCGGAATATTTGATGCACTATTGCGTTTTATGTATACAACGTATAGTTCCAGGACATTTGCTATAAAATGTTGTATTACGATCCGGGACCGATTTTATAACAGACGTATTTTCCATGTGTAAAATACGTCTGTCACGTTTTGAATTAGGATCGGCCCTATATAATTTCAATGTAAAATAGTTGTGAAAACATTTCAATGTAAAATAGTTGTGAAAACATGAATTCTTATATACTTTCAATGTAAAATACTTGTGGGCACGTTTTGAATTAGGATCGGCTTTATATTACTTTCAATGAAACACACGTATGTTGAAAAATGTAAGTGCAGAGAAGAATGTGTGTAGCTGTTTTGAATTTGGTTTTCTAGCGAGAAGTTACACGTGCACCGTTTTGAATTAGGATCGGCGTTATATACTTTTAATGTAAAATGTGAAAACCTGAATTCTTTTCAAATGTAAAATACTTGTGGGCACGTTTTGAATTAGGATCGGCTTTATATTACTTTCAATGGAACATATTTCAAAACACACGTATGTTGAAAAATGTAAGTGCAGAGAAAATGTGTAGATGTTTTGAATTTGGTTTTCTAGCGAGACAGTATTACAGATGCAAAATATCGCATTCAAGTCAATTGTGTTTTAATTAAAGTGGATTCTGATTTATGTTTAGAGGCTGCAAATACACATGGGCCGGTTTCAATTCAAAATGAGTTCACTCTTGTGATAGGTTGAAAAGTGGGTTGGCAAAGTACGCAGATGGTGGGAATCTGCTATATAAGGAGATTGCTCCTAATATTAATTTAATTAGTCGAAGTTTACTGCATATATTTACATACAAACATGTATATAATTGATATTCAGGGATTTAAATACAAGAAAAACGAGTTTGTGTGTAAAGAAATTGCGGTTTTGGACTTGTTGAAAGGTGATGTTTGGCATCAAATTTTTAAACTGCCAATGCAGTCCAGTTGTTTGAGTCAAGATCATATAAAACATAACGACTGGGTGACAAGGAATATTCATGGTATTTCTTGGGATGAACCTTCAACGGCTGGAGTGGTGTCATCATATATAGCGCTTTATTTGAAGCAAATTATCCGACCCGGTGAAGAAGTATTTGTGAAGGGTCTAGAAAGGAAGAAATTGATTGAAACCTATCTAATGCAAAACTTTGTAACTGATATGCTTGCACCAGGTTGTCCTAAGCTATCGGAGTTAAAAATCAACAATCGTTTAAAATATAACATCCATTGTTGTAGACACAGCAATAATAATTTGCAATGCGCAAAACAAAATATCTTTTTATTAAAAGAATGGCTTGATAATAATAATAATAAAAAACAATAGAAAGATTTTGTCTGTATTATTTATTTTAATATAATTTTACAATGTTAGCCTTACAAAATTCCTTTATAATAATAATAAAAAACAATAGAAAGATTTTGTCTGTATTATTTATTTTAATATAATTTTACAATGTTAGCCTTATTAACTATTATTATAACAACTTCTAGCAAACATTATTTTTATCGATCCAGTTATTGTGTACGTTAGAGAAGCCTAACCATTTTACAAATACTTTATTTCCACTCTTTCTTAGGACTTTTCTACCAGGTAAATTCCTGGATGTTTAACCTTTGCAACTCAGTTTCATAAAATGCACCTTTGATTTCTTTCTCATCTTGATCTTCTAATATATATGTTGTAGGATTGGTTACGTTTACCTTTTAATCTTAAAATTTCATTTGACCAGTTTGGCGTGTTACCTTTCGTAAATGCTTCCCTGTGTTTACTAATCTTCACACTGTCTTTTATTGAATATTTTGGTATTTTGGTTGCAAGTTTGATGTGGGTAAATGATGATTTAAGAATAGTTTTTTCATTTGATTTATCAACTTTTACAGGTTTGACTCCGATAGTATTGTGAACTGTATTGTTGTATTGTTTCACAATATCGCTAAAATTTTTTATCCAATTGTAAGAACCGTTCAGGTTAAACAAGCGCCACATTTTTCCCTTTAAAGTTCTAATTACACGTTCCACAATGCATGCTTTCTTTGTAGAAAAAACACTATAATGGTTTATGCCATATGTCTGCATTAAGGATTGAAAGTGTTTGTTATAATATTCTTTACCAAAATCAGACTGCAAATTTCTTGGCGGATTTTTAAATTTATTTAAAATTGTTTTCATTGCAGCAGTAACATCAATACCCGTTTTACTTTTAAGTGGTACAGCCCATACGTATTTGGAGAAACAATCAATAACTACTAAAATGTATTTAAATCCTTTGTTTGTTTGCGAATATGGTAGCATTTCAATCAAATCGGTCTGAAGAAGGTCATTTAAACCTTTTACTATCACTTTGGGTTTCTTGAAATTTATTCTTGCTGGTTTATGAAGTTCATTTACTATATCCTCTTTCACTTTTGATTGAGCAACTATCATAATACTTTTTTATAATCAGGATTTATTAAATACAATTAATGAAATACTTCTATGTTTGAATGTCGTGGGCTCCACTTGCTTTGAAAGGAACTTTTAATATAAAATCAAGAAACAATGTAGTATTGTTTATAATAGCACCGCTATCACGAAAGCTGATTACATCCATACGTTTAAGCAAAAATCCTTGTAACTGTGCAATTACAAACTTTTTTCGTTTATAAGAATTTCAATGTCTTGCGGGTATACTTTAATATTCTCAATGACTGCTTCCTCATAAGGAAATTCATAATTATGTTTAATGTTGAAAATAAGGAATGTCTTGTCACCGTCGAGAAATGTATTAGAGTAAAACGTTGCTACTACCGTGTAATGTAGCATATGTAACTTGTACTCAATCAAGGTTTCAAAACCTTCACTTTTGTTTTCATATTCCTGTTCACTTATATCTATTTTACGGTTATGTAAGTGCCTTCCAAATTTGTCAATTGTCATATCATCTAATTACTTTCGCCTCACGCAATTCTTCAATGATCGAATTTATTTCGTTGCCGTGACCTGTGTGTCCAGCAGTCTGAGATGAAACTAAAAGTCGTAATCTATCAACAAGTTCATTGGGATCATTCCAATATAAATAATCTATAGCGTTATTTGATACTTCCATTGTCATACCGTCTCCAAGACGCTTTCTGTAGGGTAATGTTCTAGGTCTACGGGGTGTTTGGGAAGTATGTTTAATGTAGATATTATATTTTGTACTTATATGAAGTATTACCCTGAATTTGTTCTGTTTCAGAATAATATCTTCTATTAGCATTTGTTTTTTACAATATCAAGATACGACTTTAGATCTTGATGACTGTACCCGACAGGATATTTTTAAACAGTAGTTCGTATAATCCAGGAGTACCTTTATATTTCAAATCATTTATTAGAACATTTTCATCATCCAACGCGAAATTCGAATTGCCTATCATAAGACCATTTAAATCAGGGTTAAACCTAATACCATATTTATGATCAAATTCGTTCTTAACATCTTTAAACATATTGTAAATATATTCTCGAGGTAGCGGATGTAGCTGTTCGAGATAATGTGTCATACCAGGTGAATCGGCAAAGCTTTGAATATATTCCTGGGCTTCTTGTGCATTTCGATTAATTTCTGCTTCGTATTCATTCTCAACATCGTCATCATCAACATCATCTACCTCTATGGCATCATTTTTTATATTTGGTATATGCTGAGCAATAACCGGCGAATCAATATAGTCAACGTTCCTTTCTAGCAATTTAGGTTTAATTTTTTTTACACTGCTATGAGGCAGTTCTTCTTCTTCTTTAAATTTTTCTTTCTTTACCGCACTTTCCCCATCCAGTTTATTAGCAATAGTTTCTAATCGTGATGTTATGGGTAAGATTGATTCCACTTGGACGACTTCATTATCTTTTAACTGACGCAATTTGTTTTTTCCAATGTTTCTTTTCTTAATTAAAATTCTTTTAAGTTTTTCGCCTCCTTGTTCATTGCGTAAAAGTTTATTGTAGTAAAAAAAATTCTTCGATACTAACGATACTTGCGTCTCTCAAGGTTTAAATATGTATGAAGTGATCAAAACCTAATCGGTACCTTCCCTGATCTGGATCACTATCTTTGTCTACAACTAAGAAACCGTATTTGTCTTGCCAACAAGCAGCACATATTTCACGGAATTTATCATACTTCATGTCAGTATTGATGTGATCGTCATATGTGTTTTAAGTTTAAATCATCTTGTTTAAATAAAACTAAAAGATTAGCATTATCACGTAGTAAGTGCTTAGGTATACGAGTATAACTTTGACAAAGGTAAAAACTGTCTACTTGTTTATGACGCCCCATACTAAAGTATTCCCTAATGATACCTTGTTTATCGCAAGCTACATCATCAAAAACAAATATAGAATTATTTCGAGCATCAGATGGTGATATAATATTATCAGAACTGGAAAATGTATAATATTTGATCCCTTTTATTGGTTGCAGTAGACTTTCAAGGTATTGATACTTTGGTTGATAAAGTGATTTAGAATAAACATATACGTTTTCAAACTTTAAACCATTAGGATGTTCTATCAGCCCAATCATAACGTTGGTTTTACCGCAATTTGATGGACCAACAACTAGACATCGAATAGATGAAGGCAGAATAACGCTATGTTTTTCTTTTTAGCTAAGGATTGCACGCCAATGTCATTATTGTTTATGGTTAAAGGTGTTGATTGTTTCACAACACGCATGTTTGCAAGTACTAAATTCGATTTGTAAAAAATGGAATTATATATATATATATATATATATATATATATATATATATATATAGAAACGGCGAGTATATAAAGAATCATTAATTCATAATATTTTATTTATTTACTGCACAGCTTGAGAGGATAGTTGTCCGCTAATGATTACAAATAATAATTCTAAAACTACTGGGAACGGACTATTAAATACTGTAATTAACAATTTACCATTTGAAGCACATATTCCGGGTTACAAATTTTGCGGTCCGGGTACAAAACTAATCGAACGGTTAGCTCGGGGAGACAAGGGAATAAACAAGTTAGACGAGGCTTGTAAGGAGCACGATATTGCATACACCAAAGAAAAGGATCTTTCGAAACGTCATCAAGCAGATTCGAAGTTAGCTCAGTTAGCTACAGAAAGACTAAATTCTGGTGACTCGTCTTTAGGTGAAAAAGTAGCAGCATTTGGAGTAGCTACCGCAATGAAAGCTAAAGTAAAACTTGGTATGGGCGCCTGTGCATCACTGAGAACAAACAATATCAATAAAATAAGAAAACTGATAAAGAAACGTAAAATAAAATGTACGCTAGGTATTAAAATTATTATCAAACAAGCACGTACAGCTTTAAAAAAGGCTAAAGGATCTAATATTATGGATGCAATCAACATAGCAATTAAAGCAGCCAATACAGCAAAACAAAAGAAGCATATTAAATCAGCTCGTATTATATCAATTCCTAAAACAGGAGGTTTTTTACCACTAATACCAATTTTTGCAGGCCTAAGCGCTCTTGGTACTCTTACTGGAGGTGCAGCTGCTGTTGCAAAAGCAGTTTCAGATACTAAAATAGCTAAGGAACAACTAGCGGAAAAACAACGTCATAACAAGACAATGGAGGACATTGCAGTCGGAAACGGCATGCACATCAAACCTTATAAAAAAGGTTTTGGTCTTTTTTTAGCCCCTGCAAAACCTCAAAGGAACGCAACTTTTATTTTACCTAATCGAGCACTAAGAAATGTAGAATTAATAGAGTTTGTTAAGCAATTAGAAGTACCATATTTCCGTGGAGTGTTCATGAGAAACAATCTTCCCAAGAAAGTTAATTTAAAAGAATGTGGTATAATTAATTTAGATGGAAGAGAAGGTTTAGGCACGCATTGGACCTCTTACAAAAAGTACGGTGGTAGCGCTATTTACTATGACAGCTACGGAAACCTGCGACCGCCAACAGAGTTGATAAGTTATTTGAATAGCGGGGGTAAATGTAAAATTCTTTATAACATTAACCAAGAACAATCGTACGGTACTGTGTTTTGCGGTCATTTATGCTTACAATTTCTAAGTAGTGCATAGAACTGCGTACGAAGTTTTTATGTCGTACACTTTTACTCTAACGGGAAACACTTCAGTTTTAACAAGCAATTTTAATCCGCCTATAAACTTGGATAATGACTCAGAGTACGTATTAGGATTAACAAATTTTGAGTCTTATAACACAATTCCAAACATAAAAAAAGGAATAAATAATAAATTTTATTATGGATCTAACGGAGAATTCATAGAAATACCTGAAGGTGCTTATGAGATTAGAGAAATTAATAAATATCTTCAAAAAGCTTTAGGTGATAAAAGATGGCGTGGTCGTATGGATCAATCACGAAGCGCTAGAAAGACGCCAGTGTATATAGAAATTACAGCTGACAATAATACACTTAAATGTAGTATTAAGTGTAGTCTAGATGTGGATTTTACCAAAAAGGATTCAATTGGTTCTCTACTTGGTTTCAATCCGCGAAAATTGCTACCATTTGTCACGCATCAAGCAGACTACGCGATCAACATTTGTAAAGTGAATTCAGTTTTAATCGATTGTAATATTGCAAGTGGATCCTATTTAAATAGTAAACCAGCCCATGTAATACACGAATTTTTTCCTCAAGTACCTGCAGGTTTTAAAATTGTCGAGTGTCCACCTACGATTATATATCTACCAATCAGGTCACGTATAATAAATGAAATAATAGTTAAAGTGTTAGATCAAGATGGAAATTTAGTTAATTTCAGAGGAGAACTGCTAACTGTAAGGTTGCATTTAAAAAATCTGCAATAGCCATGGGTATTAAGTATAATGCACGCAACATGTCAAGAATTGATATAAATGCTGGAAATTTCAAAGCAATCGACACTCGATTGATTGTTTCAAGACCGCTAACAACACAAAACCGGCAGTTTCTACAATCGTTAGGACTGCATTTAATTAAAAAAGTAGAATGAATAGTGAAATACTGAACGTGCGTGAAAAGTTTACTTCGACAATGCAATTGTTAATATTGAAAACATACTCATCAACCTTATGCTAACACATCTTTAAACAATAATGATGAAATTCGAATCCTATACAACAACAAGATGTATACACCTTACCATCGAAGAGCATGCTGTACATAGAAGGCAAATTAATTAGAACAGATGGAACGCCGTCTCAGACAGCAAAGTTTCTAAATAATGGAATTTTGCTGCTTTTTGATGAAATTAGATATGAGATTGGTGGTATCATTGTAGATCGTGTTCGGAATCCTGGATTAACGTCTATAATGAAGGGATATGTTTCATATAATAGCAATCAAAGTAAACATTTACAAAACGCTGGGTGGTTTCCTATGGATGATTCACAAATGGTTGATGCCAATGGGAATTTTAATGTTGCAATAAACCTTTCAATGGTTCTCGGATTATGCAAAGATTTTAAAAAAATTATTTTAAACCTCCGTCATGAGTTAGTCTTACTACGTTCTAGTTTTGATACTAATGCTATAATTAATCCTACACCCGATGAAGAAATAAAAGTTGTTTTAAACAAAGTTTTATGGAAAATGCCGCATGTAGCCGTTGATGATACTCAACGAATTAATTTAATAGAATGCGTTGCACAAAATCAGGATTTGCATATTCCGTTTAGAGGATGGGAGTTGCATGAATATCAACTTCTACAAGAAACGCAACGTCATACATGGAACATTAATTCAACAACACAATTAGAAAAACCAAGATTTGTGATTGTTGGTTTCCAAACCAACCGAAAAAATAGATACATGAGCAACTACAGTCGTTTTGATCATTGCTATTTAACCAACATGAAACTATATTTAAATTCAGAAATTTTCCCGTACGATAACTTAAATTTGAGGTTCGAGAATAAACAGACTGCGTTGTTATATGAGATGTATGCTCAGTTTCAGCAAACATACTACGAAAAGGAAAATGAGCCACTTTTAATCCTGAAGATTTACGAAGTATTGCACCATTAGTAGTCATAGATTGTTCTAGACAAAACGAAGCGTTAAAATCTGGTACTGTCGATATTAGATTAGAATTTGAAACTAGCAGAAACGTTTTGCCAAATACATCTTGTCATTGCCTTATACTTCATGATAAGATAGTCAAATACAATCCACTCTCAAACAGCATAAGAATATTATAATTACTTTATTATTATTATTACTGTACCTTTACAAATTATGAAAAAACAATAAATCATTTAGCAATCACAGTCTATTTATTAATATTTTTACATGTTTTACAATATCTTTTACATGTTTGAATTATTAAGTGATTTAGTAAACAGCCATAAACATTGACAATTTTAAATAAAAGTTTTGTTATACATTTCTCAAATAAACTAACTGGTATGTTAGTAACAAACAGAACGGTTACTACTACTACTACTATTTTTCTCTACAATACATTTATACTAATATATAGTTCAAAACTCGGGCAGATTGAAAGGTATCCTATTTTTAGATACATCCAAAAACGAAAATCGGCGTACTTGTGCAGGTATAAACATAACACTGAAGTTTTATAACTAAAAAATATTATATGTTAATCTAGATAAAATAAATTGCATTCTTTATTTGAGCCAGTGGTTGAAGCTTTACAAGTCATTTCTGTATGTATAGTTATACCCCCAAGATTTAGTATCAGTGGTTAAAGTACTAAGAATTCTTTTATCATCACTTGGATTAAGAACAATTTTGTTTTGTTTAATAGTACAGACATCATGTTTGACTGATCTAATTAAATATTGCTGTTTCTGTACAGTCTGTTTATAAAACAAAGCATTCTTATAATCATCAAAAGAAATTTGCTTAATACTTGCTAAGGAAGATCCCTTTGACTTTTTTATCATCCTATCCTGAACTCTGTAAGTGTACATTTTAGATCTAAGTCCTACAAACTCTAGCATGATGTCACCATTGTTTTCATCCTTCATAATACCAGGAACTTTTTTATTTGATAATGGAATATGATATTTGTTATGAGGGTCGTAATCGGAAGTATCAAATCTATGAATATCTTGTTTGATATAAGAGTAAATATCTTCAACGCTAAACTCGTATATTAAACTATCCGTATCTGTGTACAGCAGCTTTGCTTTGTTAGCAAATTGCGATTTTATATAACTATAGTGAAATTCATATAAATAGGTTTTTGAAATATCTAGAATAGAGAAACCTACATAAATGGGTTTGTTTAAGTAAACCTCTAATTTATTCATTTCTATTAAGACTAGATCTTTGTCTAACACAGTGCAACTATGAAAATTAGGCTTCGCTATGTAACTACGAGCTCCAAACCGTCCTTCCCATTTGGTCACTAATTTCACATCTTTCCTTTTCCGTACGTTTTCCATCATCTTTCCATAAACCGAATTTATCATATTTTTATAAAAGCATATATCTAAACTGTTTTTGACTGTTGTCTTAATTTCGTATTCAAATCAATGTATTCTTTTAACCAAGGAGCTTGTTTAAACCGAAGAACCTTATGAATCTTTTTCAGTTCTAAACCGTAGCTTAAATACATTTTTAAATTCTTGTAGTGAATAATATAGTTGAGTTTTGGATATAAAGTTGTAAGTAATTTCTTTAAGTTTGATTTATTAGAAGGTACTGGTGGTATCATATGTTCAGGCGCCAAAGGTAAGTCACTGTGAATTTCATGTAAAGATACTGGATAGTGTAAATCGCATTCAAAAATATATCCTACATCAGAATCATCAGGAATATTAAGTATGTCTAAACGTACTATATCTGGACTGGTACCATCTAAAAATTCAAATTCTCCATATGGAAGATATTCAGACATTGCAGCCCCATATAGATTATTAACATCAAAATACATTAAATATTTAGAATCGAAATTTGGATCATAATCTGCATTCATATATTTGTTATTTGCTTTAGCATATCTATTCGAACATTGAGAAACACCGCCACGAATTCCCCGTTCTAAAAACATTATTTTTCAATATCAGTAAGCAGCTCGAGTTTAACGTTCGTCGTTTTAACATCGCATCTAGAGCTAAACCAGAGCCGTAAAGTAGTGAAGCGGATTTAACTTATACGTGAACATACAAGTTTTTCTAAAGTTTTCAAATATATCAGTCAAGAGCAGTACATCTGTTTTTAAATATAGGTCTGAATAGTCCCCTAGTGTTTTTATATTAAATGTTTGCCAAACGTGTTTAGCATGATTGTAGTCTTCATCTGAGATTTCTTCATTGCGCAAACGATTAAAGAATGCTGTTTTACAGGGTAAATCGGTTTCATTGAGCCTATCCCAAGAGTTAATGTAATCATAGGAAATATACCTTTACGCGTAAGTAACTGAAACTCATTATCGGTGTTACAATTTTCCTGGTGATGGATTTTTATTATCATCTAAGTATGAAGCTAATTTTTCGATGCTAGATGCCATAAACCTGAATGAATCGATAAATCTAAAAGTAACTTTCGTACCATTTACATATTTTGTAAAAGATATTTATTTTTCCTTATTTATTGGTAGAATACTTACCATACCTGAAAACCCTAACGCAATTTTTTTAATAATGAAATGCGAATCGTAGCCTGATAAGTTATGAAAAACTACCGGTATCATATAAAAATTATGATAATTGATGTTGCAATCTTGATGAACCGCTCCTCGAAATTCACCTGTAAAGTGACAGTGATCGCGAACTCTAATATCATCTATACTAAAAGGTTTATTGCAAATGTGACAGTGAAAGGCAAATTTAAATGCTAACTTTTGTTCTTCTGTTAAAGGATTTATAGGTTTTGGGTTACAGAAAATTTTATTAGTCGTTTCTGAAATCAGTTTCAATTGAGCAACAAACCATTCTATACAATCCTTTCCGCGATACAATTGAAATTTGGAATATTTATTATCATACGAGCATTTCAAATAATACGCTACACTAAAGGGTATATGCCTTTGGTAAGAGACTGTGTTTAGTATTACCTCCGACTCATTGCATGGTTCTAATATACATTCGAGATCTGCATAAACTACAAATGATACTTTTTCTTGATAGTGGAAATGTTTAAACGTTAGATACTTTTCGGATTCTTCGGGTAATCTTATTGAGCAAGTATTCTGTTTTTCGCAATAATTCGAATGACGCTTAAGTAATGCTGCTGTACTAAAATTATTTAAACATCTATAACAAAAAAATTTTCTATGTTCATGTGAAGACAACTGTTTTGCAAATAATTTTGACATATCCTTAATCCGAGTAAAATGAAAGTGATTCTCATTAGCATTTGTCGGACGAGAATATTGTAAGGAATCATTATTTAAAACTAACAGATTAATAGGTTCAATTTTTTTA
Organism: Platerodrilus igneus; assembly: GCA_036346225.1. Classification (NCBI taxonomy): domain Eukaryota; kingdom Metazoa; phylum Arthropoda; class Insecta; order Coleoptera; family Lycidae; genus Platerodrilus; species Platerodrilus igneus. Next base: position 268,193 of record JARFIW010001695.1, read on the forward strand.
AAATTTTCACTTAAACAAAATGGCAGTATTTTAGTATTTTCTATACAATATAGGTTAATTGCGAGATTGTTAAGCTTCTCAATTTTTTTTATGTCTTTTAATGTGATTGGAAACTGAATTGAATTGTAGCGTAATACTGTATCAAAATGTGGATAGCTAGATATTCTCTGACTATTTTGTTTAGCAGGATATAAAGCGGAAACCAAGCTCCAAAGAATGCAATGTTGATCGTTATTTATTACATTTACCACAGTTTTTTTTTTTTTTATAAAGTCCGGAACCGGTACAAACGTTGAACACCCTTCTTTAAGTGGATCATGATTGTTTATATTTACCTTCAAGTGTAAAACTTCTTGGATTGCCTAACCAGAATCTTTCTCGCAAAATTCTTCTAATCGCTTCGAAATCTTGTTCAATACGTTCTCCTTATACCACAGCTTGAGATTGGTATTTATATCGATGTGACGATTTGCAGTAGGAAAGGTTTTCAAATCTATTTCGCCAGTTGTAGGCTTAACAAAATTAGCGGCAAATATTACATTAACTTTCAACATTGACTTTTTTAAGCAAGCAACAATCTTGCGTTTAAAACTAGCGAACGCCTTGTCTAAGAACACTAAAGATCTCTATAATTTAAATTGGTAATAAGTCCCGTAATTATTCGACTTCCAAAACATGATTGTACATCATGCCAAATCAAATTTTTTCGAGTATGACCTCTAGAAAGCGTTGCACCAACACCTTTGCCACGATATTCCAAAGAGCGTTTCATGTGCCTCAATCGTACAAGGTAGCTTTTAAGATGTGCTAAATTAGATTCCAGCCTACTAGGATTTTCTTGTTTATTGTCTTCGTATACCTTATTTCTAATAGCAAGCTTCAATATACTAATATTTGCTTTGATAATTAAAATGTGTTTCGTTATTTCATTCACTGATTTAATTAGATTCACGCATTTTACAGTTAATCTCAAAATTGAGCTACTAATCTCGGATACGGTTTCAGCATTCATGATTCTATAGAAAATCAAAATACACTACTTAATAATACAAGTATTTTCTCTATTTACTATTTATATAAAATATCATCTGACGTAAGCAAAACAACTGCAAAAAAGGTTCATTCATCTCAGTTTACGGAAAACGCGCGAAATTAATCTAATTTAGGTTTTATTATGCGCCTTCTTGCAATTTCTGTTTTTCAGTCAATGAATGTAATTCATTATTTCTGCTGAGCGGTACCTTTAAAAAATTTCTTATACAGCAAAAAATCGCCTAAACACACAATTACCTATGTACGTGTCTATGACAAATAATTCGCTAGGCAAGCATTTTCAATATTTACATACTGAATGCAACTCTAAGCAAAACAACTGCAAAAGGAATGCATTCAACATCATTTTTATTCCGTATGCGTTTACTACAAAAATGTTTTATACGACCTTTGATTTATTATGTGTACAGAAAATACATTATCATTACAACGCTATTTTTATGATTACATTGAAATATTTTTAAATAAAACAAAGCAAATTTGAAAAAAAATGTCTCAGATTAAACCGTCTTGTTTAATCATTTACACGCACTCATGGTTTTTAAAAAACCCAGTATTAAAAAAACATTCTGCAGTTTTATTATATAACAGTACCTTTAAAGAATTTTCACACAAATTACCTATATATATATATATGCATGTAATTGTGTCAGCGGTAATCTAAAAACTTATTCTATAAATATTACTACTTAAAGGGATTTATTTGCATTGCATTATTATCTGAAGAAAATATCATAATTTACACGCACTCATGGTTTTTAAAACCCGTTATTAAGAAAAACATTTTCCAGTACGTTGATAGTACTAAAGAATTTTTCTTAATCAGCACAAATCACTATATCCCTATATATGCATATAAATTATGCTAGCAGTAATATAAAACGAAATTAATCTAATTTAGGTTTTATTATGTGCCTTCTTGCAATTTCTGTTTCAGTCAATGAATGTAATTCATTATTTCTGCTGTGCAGTACCTTTAAAAAAATTTCTTATACAGCATAAAATCGCATAAACACGCAATTACCTATATATTTGCATATAAATTATGTCAGCGGTAATCTAAACGAAATTAATCTAATTTAGGTTTTATTATGTGCATTCATTGCAATTTCTTTTCAGACAATGAATCTAATTCATTATTTTCTGCTGAGCAGTACCTTTAAAAAAATTTCTTATACAGCTTAAATTATGTCAGCGGTAATCTAAAACGAAATTAATCTAATTTAGGGTTTTATTATGTGCATTCATTTCAATTTCTTTTTCAGACAATGAAACTAATTCATTATTTCTGCTGAGGTATAATTATATTCGCTTACATACTGTTTTGTTAATTAGAATAGATTACAGAGCTGAATTTTTCAGAAAACGATGCAAATTTTAATTTTTCTAACAGATCAGTTTATTATTTAATATAAATACTTCACGTAGATTTTACCAACAGTATTCAAATCAGATCTCTTGTATAATTATTAGTTACTATTACTAGCAACTTTTAAAAATGAGTAACTTGTCATCAATCAAAATTGTAATAGTACCAACGTAAAAGTTCTAGAGCAATTTATATTACATTCTGACGAAGACGTGATTAAAGAAGTTTTTGGTTGTTCTTCGCCTGAATTCAACACTGCTGCTATTTTGATAGTAACGTAATAGATATATCACGGTAAGTGTTTTTTCACATTTATACATGTGTTTTTAAAACAGTACTAATTTATAAGTTACATTAGATCAAAAACCATTCTGGAAATTCTGAGGCTATCGTAGGATCGTTGACACTCTGATCCTCTCAGAAACATCAGGTAGTATACAAAAGAAAAGGTGAACCTACAATAATCTTTTATGTTATGCTTACAGATCAGGCAAAAACATGTCGACTATGAAAAAGTTATGTACAGAATCTAATATGGCTGTTTGCTGTGAAGATGATAAATCTTACGAAGATGACACAGTAGAGTTGCTTAACGCATTTAAAAAGCGTGGAGAAGCTACTGCGTCGTATAGATTTGGAACTAGAAATAATAAAGCAAAAAGAGAGGAACTAACAGCGAGGAGCAGCAGATACTTCAAGAACGGAGTTAATAAATACTTTTCATTTATAAATAGTTAGATCAAAATATTCTACAATTTGTAAAATAAAAAAGTATTTTATAAAAGTTTCTCTTTTGAAACAAGACTTTCTCTAAACAAGGTAGTAAACTCAAAGTAAAACGCACATAAATCAGAATCCACTTTAATTTGATACATCATTCTTTATACAATCGACTTAGATGTGTTATAATAATAAACTAATTTCTTAGAATAGTGACATATTATTCTGAAAATTCTATGTTGACAGTTAGACCGATCGATCCCTTACTAGTTATGTATACGTGTTTGTTCGAGCCAATACTTTCATTTAATTGTTTCACTCCATGTGCTTGAAGGTATTCAAAATATCTCAATGGCAATATACTCTTGAACTCTTCTGTTTCCACTAATACTCTTTCTCCATATTTTGTCTTGATTGTTTCCACTTTTAAAACTTCAAACCTCTTATTCACTACAAGATCTTTTGAATTTACATAAGGTTTGCGATATGTGGTTTTATTAAGAGTATTAAAATCCATATTGCTTTTCTTTGACTAATTAAATTAATATTAGGAGCAATCTCCTTATATAGCAGATTACCACCATCTGCGTACTTTCCCAACCCACTTTTCAACCTATCACAAGAGTGAACTCATTTTAAATTGAAACCGGCCCATGTGTATTTGCAGCCTCTAAACATAAATCAGAATCCACTTTAATTAAACACAATTGACTTGAATGCGATATTTTGCATCTGTCATACTGTCTCGCTAGAAAACCAAATTCAAAACATCTACACACATTTTCTCTGCACTTACATTTTTCAACATACGTGTGTTTTGAAATATGTTCCATTGAAAGTAATATAAAGCCGATCCTAATTCAAAACGTGCCCACAAGTATTTTACATTTGAAAAGAATTCAGGTTTTCACATTTTACATTAAAAGTATATAACGCCGATCCTAATTCAAAAAGGTGCACGTGTAACTTCTCGCTAGAAAACCGAATTCAAAACAGCTACACACATTTTCTCTGCACTTACATTTTTCAACATACGTGTGTTTCATTGAAAGTAATATAAAACCGATCCTAATTCAAAACGTGCCCACAAGTATTTTACATTGAAAGTATATAAGAATTCATGTTTTCACAACTATTTTACATTGAAATGTTTTCACAACTATTTTACATTGAAATTATATAGGGCCGATCCTAATTCAAAACGTGACAGACGTATTTTACACATGGAAAATACGTCTGTCGCGTTTTGAATTAGGACCGGCCTTATTTACCTACTACCATTGGATGTAGGTTATTTTAGACATTTCTAACAATAGCTTCCCGATGGTACATAAAACTTATCAAAACTCGGAATATTTGATGTACTATTGCGCTTTATGTATACAACGTATAGTTCCAGGACATTTGCAATAAAATGTCGTATAACGATCCGGGACCGATTTTATACCATTGAATGTAGGTTATTTCGGACATTTCTAACAAGAGCTTCCCAATGGTACTTAAAATTTTTCGAAACTCGGAATATTTGATGTACTGTAACAATTTTATTTCTGGGTTGATAAATCCCTTCATTAAATGTACGAAAATAATAAAACACCTTTATTAAGTAAAGTCGTAATACGTTTAACATTTCAAATATTACATTAAAACAGCATCTTAGTTCGTTAGTGTTTTGGATGTCGGTGTATTCCACAGTTAGTCGCAGGCGCGTTTAAAGGTGACACCCCCCTTGGATCATCGGATCGTCCGAGAGCGCGTGATAAGCACTCGGCCATAGGTAGAAGAAGCAGCAGGATGTATGCGAGGACGATGGCCAGTAACCTGCGTATCAATTTGAATAAATGAGCACATTTTCTGAATAGCGGTTGGTAAAGTATATACGATATTATCTTATTTAATTTGGAAAATTTGTTTAGCGCAACGAGGATCTTAGCGACAAGAATGTAGGCGACAAAATTTAGGCGATAAGAATTTAATCTACAATGCAGTTAGAACTTTGAATACTAGAATCGACGTTAAGAAAACCACTTCATTTTACAATGTGTATTTAGAAGATGGAAAGCTGATCTAATTAATAGAAGATCGTTTGTTGCTCCGAGCGAAGATACTACTTTGGTAGAATGTAAGCTGTAAATTCCGCATGGTGATACACTTCCTAATCCAGTCTAGGAATGCAGTTTTGTTTGGTTCGTAGTAGCTTTAAGAAATTCTTTTGTGTTTTACTCTAGAAACACGCTATTTTGTTTCGATACGTATAAGTACGACTTTGTTATTCACTTCATCTACTGCTAAGCTGGATTTCCCAGTATCAAACTTAAAATTCACTCAGTTGATTTTGTAAGAAACAACACGTTGCTCCAGTATAAAATAACAGGTGTACCTACGTCACTTGTTTGTTTGAAATATGTTGTTGACACATGGATCCGTGATAGCAGCTGCTTAGTACTGCGCTATTACCACCTTTGAAAACAAGAATAATTTTGTGAACTTTTCATTTTAAACTGAACTTAGTACATTTAACTTAAAGAGAAAATTTGTATTTTAATTTTTATAATGTAAATGACCTAAACAGATCTGAGTGGGTTAGAGAATTTTTGTGTAACAAGTTACACCTTGTTGTAATATATTTGATCATGAATTAGGTTGATAAACCTTACTTTAAACTAACAAAGTAATTCAAGTTTTTATTTAATTCTGTTGCATTGAATTTTATTTAAAGAAAAAAGATTCTTTTTAGTAAATTATTAATCCAAGCTTAAGGTTTTTTATTTTGATCAAGTGTGATCAAACCTAACCACCGAAAAATTAATATCTTTAAGAGTTGAACTTTGATGCCACCCTTATATAGAAAATATTTTTTTATATATTTCTTTAGGTATATTTGCGGGACACAAATAGTGCTCCCATTCTATGTTGATTTAATTATTTTACTTTCTTACAGGAACAGCGTCTTATTCTGTTAAGACAGTTTTTTGTCAGCGAAGGCGATCTTTTTTTCTTTGGGTCTCCACGTCCGCCCTTAGAAATATGCCATGCCATTAACGTGAATCAATCCGGACTTGGTGGCGCCTATTTGTTTTAGTTTGAGTATGATCCCCCAACAGATTTCGACTTACCCCCCCATTTCTCATAGCTCTGCCCCAGGAATAGACCCCTAGTTACGTCGGAAGACTTCGTTTTGCTGACCCCCAACTTCTAGAGTCAGATATAGGTATTAAGAAGAGAACGCTAGTTAAGCCCAATTAAGGAAAAATGTAACAGTACTATTGCGTTTTATGTATACAACAAATAGTTCCAGGACATTTGCAATAAAATGTTGTATTACGCAACGGGACCGATTTTATACCATTGGATGTAGGTTATTTTGGAGATTTCTAACAATAGCTTCCCGATGGTACATAAAATTTATCAAAACTCGGAATATTTGATGAACTATTGCGTTTTATGTATACAACGTATAGTTCCAGGACATTTGCAATAAAATGTTGTATAAAGATCCGGGACCGATTTTATACCATTGGATGTAGGTTATTTCGGACATTTCTAACAAGAGCTTCCCAATGGTATTTAAAATTTTTCGAAACTCGGAATATTTGATGTACTATTGCGTTTTATGTATACAACGAATAGTTCCAGGACATTTGCAATAAAATGTTGTATTACGCATCGGGACCGATTTTATACCATTGGATGTAGGTTATTTTGGACATTTCTAACAATAGCTTCCCAATGGTACATAAAATTTATCAAAACTCGGAATATTTGATGTACTATTGCGTTTTATGTATACAACGAATAGTTCCAGGACATTTGCAATAAAATGTTGTATTACGATCCGGGACCGATTTTATACCATTGGATGTAGGTTATTGCGGACATTTCTAACAAGAGCTTCCCAATGGTACTTAAAATTTTTCGAAACTCGGAATATTTGATGTACTATTGCGTTTTATGTATACAACGAATAGTTCCAGGACATTTGCAATAAAATGTTGTATTACGAACCGGGACCGATTGTATTCCATTGGATGTAGGTTATTTCGGACATTTCTAACAAGAGCTTCCCAATGGTACTTAAAATTTTTCGAAACTCGGAATATTTGATGTACTATTGCGTTTTATGTATACAACGAATAGTTCCAGGACATTTGCAATAAAATGTTGTATTACGAGCCGGGACCGATTGTATTCCATTGGATGTAGGTTATTTCGGACATTTCTAATAAGAGCTTCCCAATGGTACTTAAAATTTTTCGAAACTTGGAATATTTGATGTACTATTGCGTTTTATGTATACAACGAATAGTTCCAGGACATTTGCAATAAAATGTTGTATTACGAACCGGGACCGATTGTATTCCATTGGATGTAGGTTATTTCGGACATTTCTAACAAGAGCTTCCCAATGGTACTTAAAATTTTTCGAAACTCTGAATATTTGATGTACTATTGCGTTTTATGTATACAACGAATAGTTCCAGGACATTTGCAATAAAATGTTGTATTACGAGCCGGGACCGATTGTATTCCATTGGATGTAGGTTATTTCGGACATTTCTAATAAGAGCTTCCCAATGGTACTTAAAATTTTTCGAAACTCGGAATATTTGATGTACTATTGCGTTTTATGTATACAACGAATAGTTCCAGGACATTTGCAATAAAATGTTGTATTACGAGCCGGGACCGATTGTATTCCATTGGATGTAGGTTATTTCGGACATTTCTAATAAGAGCTTCCCAATGGTACTTAAAATTTTTTGAAACTCGGAATATTTGATGTACTATTGCGTTTTATGTATACAACGAATAGTTCCAAGACATTTGCAAAAAAATGTTGTATTACGCAGCAGGACCGATTTTATACCATTGGATGTAGGTTATTTTGGACATTTCTAACAATAGCTTCCCAATGGTACATAAAATTTATCAAAACTCTGAATATTTGATGTACTATTGCGTTTTATGTATACAACGAATAGTTCCAGGACATTTGCAATAAAATGTTGTATTACGAACCGGGACCGATTGTATTCCATTGGATGTAGGTTATTTCGGACATTTCTAACAAGAGCTTCCCAATGGTACTTAAAATTTTTCGAAACTCGGAATATTTTATGTACTATTGCGTTTTATGTATACAACGAATAGTTCCAAGACATTTGCAAAAAAATGTTGTATTACGCAGCAGGACCGATTTTATACTATTGGATGTAGGTTATTTTGGACATTTCTAACAATAGCTTCCCAATGGTACATAAAATTTATCAAAACTCGGAATATTTGATGTACTATTGCGTTTTATGTATACAACGAATAGTTCCAGGACATTTGCAATAAAATGTTGTATTACGAACCGGGACCGATTGTATTCCATTGGATGTAGGTTATTTCCGACATTTCTAACAAGAGCTTCCCAATGGTACTTAAAATTTTTCGAAACTCGGAATATTTGATGACCTATAGCGTTTTATGTATACAACGTATAGTTCCAGGACATTTGCAATAAAATGTTGTATTAAGTTCCGGGACCGATTTTATACCATTGGATGTAGGTTATTTCGGACATTTCTAACAAGAGCTTCCCAATGGTACTTAAAATTTTTCGAAACTCGGAATATTTTATGTACTATTGCGTTTTATGTATACAACGAATAGTTCCAAGACATTTGCAAAAAAATGTTGTATTACGCAGCAGGACCGATTTTATACCATTGGATGTAGGTTATTTTGGACATTTCTAACAATAGCTTCCCAATGGTACATAAAATTTATCAAAACTCGGAATATTTGATGTACTATTGCGTTTTATGTATACAACGAATAGTTCCAGGACATTTGCAATAAAATGTTGTATTACGATCCGGGACCGATTTTATACCATTGGATGTGGGTTATTTCGGGCATTTCTAACAAGAGCTTCCCAATTGGTACATAAAATTTATCAAAACTCGGAATATTTGCTGTACGATTGCGTTTTATGTATACAACGAATAGTTCCAGGACATTTGCAATAACTGTTGTATTACGATCCGGGACCGATTTTATACCATTGGATGTGGGTTATTTCGGACATTTCTAACAATAGCTTCCCAATGGTACATAAAATTTATTAAAACTCGGAATATTTGATGTACTATTGCGTTTTATGTATACAACGAATAGTTCCAGGACATTTGCAATAAACTGTTGTATTACGATCCGGGACCGATTTTATACCATTGGATGTAGGTTATTTTGGACATTTCTAACAAGAGCTTCCCAATGGTACTTAAAATTTTTCGAAACTCGGAATATTTGATGTTCTATTGCGTTTTATGTATACAACGAATAGTTCCAGGACATTTGCAATAAAATGTTGTATTACGATCCGGGACCGATTTTATACCATTGGATGTAGGTTATTTTGGATATTTCTAACAATAGCTTCCCGATGGTACATAAAATTTATCAAAACTCGGAATATTTGATGTACTATTGCGTTTTATGTATACAACGTATAGTTCCAGGACATTTGTAATAAAATGTTGTATTACGATCCGGGACCGATTTTATACCATTGGATGTAGGTTATTTCGGACATTTCTAACAAGAGCTTCCCAATGGTACTTAAAATTTTTCGAAACTCGGAATATTTGATGTACTATTGCGTTTTATGTATACAACGAATAGTTCCAGGACATTTGCAATAAAATGTTGTATTACGATCCGGGACCGATTTTATTCCATTGGATGTAGGTTATTTCGGACATTTCTAACAAGAGCTTCCCAATGGTACTTAAAATTTTTCGAAACTCGTAATATTTGATGTACTATTGCGTTTTATGTATACAACGAATAGTTCCAGGACATTTGCAATAATATGTTGTATTACGATCCGGGACCGATTTTATACCATTGGATGTGGGTTATTTCGGACATTTCTAACAATAGCTTCCCAATGGTACATAAAATTTATCAAAACTCGGAATATTTGATGTACTATTGCGTTTTATGTATACAACGAATAGTTCCAGGACATTTGCAATAAACTGTTGTATTACGATCCGGGTCCGGATCGTAATACAATATTCGTATTTAAAATGTCTAAATTCCGTTTATAATTTATAATAATATTATCATATCCAGGTTAAAATGACGATTTTATACCATTGGATGTGGGTTATTTCGGACATTTCTAACAATAGCTTCCCAATGGTACTTAAAATTTTTCGAAACTCGTAATATTTGATGTACTATTGCGTTTTATGTATACAACGAATAGTTCCAAGACATTTGCAAAAAAATGTTGTATTACGCAGCAGGACCGATTTTATACCATTGGATGTAGGTTATTTTGGACATATCTAACAATAGCTTCCCAATGGTACATAAAATTTATCAAAACTCGAAATATTTGATGTACTATTGCGTTTTATGTATACAACGAATAGTTCCAGGACATTTGCAATAAAATGTTGTATTACGATCCGGGACCGATTTTATACCATTGGATGTAGGTTATTGCGGACATTTCTAACAAAGCTTCCCAATGGTACTAAAATTTTTCAAACTCGGAATATTTGATGTACTATTGCGTTTTATGTATACAACGAATAGTTCCAGGACATTTGCAATAAAATGTTGTATTACGAACCGGGACCGATTGTATTCCATTGGATGGTTATTTCGACATTTCTAAAGCTTCCAATGGTACTTAAAATTTTTCGAAACTCGGAATATTTGATGTACTATTGCGTTTTATGTATACAACGAATAGTTCCAGGACATTTGCAATAAAATGTTGTATTACGAACCGGGACCGATTGTATTCCATTGGATGTAGGTTATTTCGGACATTTCTAACAAGAGCTTCCCAATGGTACTTAAAATTTTTCGAAACTCGGAATATTTGATGACCTATAGCGTTTTATGTATACAACGTATAGTTCCAGGACATTTGCAATAAAATGTTGTATTACGATCCGGGACCGATTTTATACCATTGGATGTAGGTTATTTCGGACATTTCTAACAAGAGCTTCCCAATGGTACTTAAAATTTTTCGAAACTCGGAATATTTGATGTACTATTGCGTTTTATGTATACAACGAATAGTTCCAGGACATTTGCAATAAAATGTTGTATTACGATCCGGGACCGATTTTATACCATTGGATGTGGGTTATTTCGGACATTTCTAACAATAGCTTCCCAATGGTACATAAAATTTATCAAAACTCGGAATATTTGATGTACTATTGCGTTTTATGTATACAACGAATAGTTCCAGGACATTTGCAATAAAATGTTGTATTACGATCCGGGACCGATTTTATACCATTGGATGTAGGTTATTTCGGACATTTCTAACAAGAGCTTCCCAATGGTACTTAAAATTTTTCGAAACTCGGAATATTTGATGTACTATTGCGTTTTATGTATACAACGAATAGTTCCAGGACATTTGCAATAAAATGTTGTATTACGAACCGGGACCGATTGTATTCCATTGGATGTAGGTTATTTCCGACATTTCTAACAAGAGCTTCCCAATGGTACATAAAATTTATCAAAACTCGGAATATTTGATGTACTATTGCGTTTTATGTATACAACGAATAGTTCCAGGACATTTGCAATAAACTGTTGTATTACGATCCGGGACCGATTTTATACCATTGGATGTGGTTATTTCGGACATTTCTAACAATAGCTTCCCAATGGTACATAAAATTTATCAAAACTCGGAATATTTGATGTACTATTGCGTTTTATGTATACAACGAATAGTTCCAGGACATTTGCAATAAACTGTTGTATTACGATCCGGGACCGATTTTATACCATTGGATGTAGGTTATTTCGGACATTTCTAACAATAGCTTCCCAATGGTACATAAAATTTATCAAAACTCGGAATATTTGATGTACTATTGCGTTTTATGTATACAACGAATAGTTCCAGGACATTTGCAATAAAATGTTGTATTACGATCCGGGACCGATTTTATACCATTGGATGTAGGTTATTTTGGACATTTCTAACAATAGCTTCCCGATGGTACATAAAATTTATCAAAACTCGGAATATTTGATGTACTATTGCGTTTTATGTATACAACGTATAGTTCCAGGACATTTGCAATAAAATGTTGTATTACGATCCGGGACCGATTTTATACCATTGGATGTGGGTTATTTCGGACATTTCTAACAATAGCTTCCCAATGGTACATAAAATTTATCAAAACTCGGAATATTTGATGTACTATTGCGTTTTATGTATACAACGAATAGTTCCAGGACATTTGCAATAAACTGTTGTATTACGATCCGGGACCGATTTTATACCATTGGATGTAGGTTATTTTCGGACATTTCTAACAATAGCTTCCCAATGGTACATAAAATTTATCAAAACTCGGAATATTTGATGTACTATTGCGTTTTATGTATACAACGAATAGTTCCAGGACATTTGCAATAAACTGTTGTATTACGATCCGGGACCGATTTTATACCATTGGATGTAGGTTATTTCGGACATTTCTAACAATAGCTTCCCAATGGTACATAAAATTTATCAAAACTCGGAATATTTGATGTACTATTGCGTTTTATGTATACAACGAATAGTTCCAGGACATTTGCAATAAACTGTTGTATTACGATCCGGGACCGATTTTATACCATTGGATGTGGTTATTTCGGACATTTCTAACAATAGCTTCCCAATGGTACATTAAAATTTATCGAAACTCGGAATATTTGATGTACTATTGCGTTTTATGTATACAACGAATAGTTCCAGGACATTTGCAATAAAATGTTGTATTACGAACCGGGACCGATTGTTATACCATTGGATGTAGGTTATTTCGGACATTTCTAACAAGAGCTTCCCAATGGTACTTAAAATTTTTCAAAACTCGGAATATTTGATGTACTATTGCGTTTTATGTATACAACGAATAGTTCCAGGACATTTGCAATAAAATGTTGTATTACGATCCGGGACCGATTTTATACCATTGGATGTGGGTTATTTCGGGCATTTCTAACAAGAGCTTCCCAATGGTACATAAAATTTATCAAAACTCGGAATATTTGATGTACTATTGCGTTTTATGTATACAACGAATAGTTCCAGGACATTTGCAATAAACTGTTGTATTACGATCCGGGACCGATTTTATACCATTGGATGTGGGTTATTTCGGACATTTCTAACAATAGCTTCCCAATGGTACATAAAATTTATCAAAACTCGGAATATTTGATGTACTATTGCGTTTTATGTATACAACGAATAGTTCCAGGACATTTGCAATAAACTGTTGTATTACGATCCGGGACCGATTTTATACCATTGGATGTAGGTTATTTTGGACATTTCTAACAATAGCTTCCCGATGGTACATAAAATTTATCAAAACTCGGAATATTTGATGTACTATTGCGTTTTATGTATACAACGAATAGTTCCAGGACATTTGCAATAAACTGTTGTATTACGATCCGGGACCGATTTTATACCATTGGATGTGGGTTATTTCGGACATTTCTAACAATAGCTTCCCAATGGTACATAAAATTTATCAAAACTCGGAATATTTGATGTACTATTGCGTTTTATGTATACAACGAATAGTTCCAGGACATTTGCAATAACTGTTGTATTACGATCCGGGACCGATTTTATACCATTGGATGTAGGTTATTTTGGACATTTCTAACAATAGCTTCCCGATGGTACATAAAATTTATCAAAACTCGGAATATTTGATGTACTATTGCGTTTTATGTATACAACGAATAGTTCCAGGACATTTGCAATAAAATGTTGTATTACGATCCGGGACCGATTTTATACCATTGGATGTGAGTTATTTCGGACATTTCTAACAATAGCTTCCCAACGGTACTTAAAATTTTTCGAAACTCGTAATATTTGATGTACTATTGCGTTTTATGTATACAACGAATAGTTCCAAGGACATTTGCAAAAAATGTTGTATTACGAGCAGGACCGATTTTATACCATTGGATGTAGGTTATTTTGGACATTTCTAACAATAGCTTCCCAATGGTACAAAATTTATCAAAACTCGAAATATTTGATGTACTATTGCGTTTTATGTATACAACGAATAGTTCCAGGACATTTGCAATAAAATGTTGTATTACGATCCGGGACCGATTTTATACCATTGGATGTAGGTTATTTCGGACATTTCTAACAAGAGCTTCCCAATGGTACTTAAAATTTATCAAAACTCGGAATATTTGATGTACTATTGCGTTTTATGTATACAACGAATAGTTCCAGGACATTTGCAATAAAATGTTGTATTACGATCCGGGACCGATTTTATACCATTGGATGTGGGTTATTTCGGACATTTCTAACAATAGCTTCCCAATGGTACATAAAATTTATCAAAACTCGGAATATTTGATGTACTATTGCGTTTTATGTATACAACGAATAGTTCCAGGACATTTGCAATAAAATGTTGTATTACGATCCGGGACCGATTTTATACCATTGGATGTAGGTTATTTCGGACATTTCTAACAATAGCTTCCCAATGGTACATAAAATTTATCAAAACTCGGAATATTTGATGTACTATTGCGTTTTATGTATACAACGAATAGTTCCAGGACATTTGCAATAAAATGTTGTATTACGATCCGGGACCGATTTTATACCATTGGATGTAGGTTATTTCGGACATTTCTAACAAGAGCTTCCCAATGGTACTTAAAATTTTCAAACTCGAATATTTGATGTACTATTGCGTTTTATGTATACAACGAATAGTTCCAAGACATTTGCAAAAAAATGTTGTATTACGCAGCAGGACCGATTTTATACCATTGGATGTAGGTTATTTTGGACATTTCTAACAATAGCTTCCCAATGGTACATAAAATTTATCAAAACTCGGAATATTTGATGTACTATTGCGTTTTATGTATACAACGAATAGTTCCAGGACATTTGCAATAAAATGTTGTATTACGATCCGGGACCGATTTTATACCATTGGATGTAGGTTATTTCGGACATTTCTAACAAGAGCTTCCCAATGGTACTTAAAATTTATCAAAACTCGGAATATTTGATGTACTATTGCGTTTTATGTATACAACGAATAGTTCCAGGACATTTGCAATAAACTGTTGTGTTACGATCCGGGACCGATTTTATACCATTGGATGTAGGTTATTTTGGACATTTCTAACAATAGCTTCCCAATGGTACATAAAATTTATCAAAACTCGGAATATTTGATGTACTATTGCGTTTTATGTATACAACGAATAGTTCCAGGACATTTGCAATAAACTGTTGTATTACGATCCGGGACCGATTTTATACCATTGGATGTGGGTTATTTCGTACATTTCTAACAATAGCTTCCCAATGGTACATTAAAATTTATCAAAACTCGGAATATTTGATGTACTATTGCGTTTTATGTATACAACGAATAGTTCCAGGACATTTGCAATAAAATGTTGTATTACGATCCGGGACCGATTTTATACCATTGGATGTAGGTTATTTTGGACATTTCTAACAATAGCTTCCCGATGGTACATAAAATTTATCAAAACTCGGAATATTTGATGTACTATTGCGTTTTATGTATACAACGAATAGTTCCAGGACATTTGCAATAAAATGTTGTATTACGAGCCGGGACCGATTTTATACCATTGGATGTAGGTTATTGCGGACATTTCTAACAAGAGCTTCCCAATGGTACTTAAATTTTTCGAAACTCGGAATATTTGATGTACTATTGCGTTTTATGTATACAACGAATAGTTCCAGGACATTTGCAATAAAATGTTGTATTACGAACCGGGACCGATTGTATTCCATTGGATGTAGGTTATTTCGGACATTTCTAACAAGAGCTTCCCAATGGTACTTAAAATTTTCGAAACTCGGAATATTTGATGTACTATTGCGTTTTATGTATACAACGAATAGTTCCAGGACATTTGCAATAAAATGTTGTATTACGAACCGGGACCGATTGTATTCCATTGGATGTAGGTTATTTCGGACATTTCTAACAAGAGCTTCCCAATGGTACTTAAAATTTTTCGAAACTCGGAATATTTGATGTACTATTGCGTTTTATGTATACAACGAATAGTTCCAGGACATTTGCAATAAAATGTTGTATTACGAACCGGGACCGATTGTATTCCATTGGATGTAGGTTATTTCGGACATTTCTAACAAGAGCTTCCCAATGGTACTTAAATTTTTCGAAACTCGGAATATTTGATGTACTATTGCGTTTTATGTATACAACGAATAGTTCCAGGACATTTGCAATAAAATGTTGTATTACGAACCGGGACCGATTGTATTCCATTGGATGTAGGTTATTTCGGACATTTCTAACAAGAGCTTCCCAATGGTACTTAAAATTTTTCGAAACTCGGAATATTTGATGTACTATTGCGTTTTATGTATACAACGAATAGTTCCAGGGCATTTGCAATAAAATGTTGTATTACGAACCGGGACCGATTTTATACCATTGGATGTAGGTTATTTCGGACATTTCTAACAAGAGCTTCCCAATGGTACTTAAAATTTTTCGAAACTCGGAATATTTGATGAACTATTGCGTTTTATGTATACAACGTATAGTTCCAGGACATTTGCAATAAAATGTTGTATTAAGATCCGGGACCGATTTTATACCATTGGATGTAGGTTATTTCGGACATTTCTAACAAGAGCTTCCCAATGGTACTTAAAATTTTTCGAAACTCGGAATATTTGATGTACCATTGCGTTTTATGTATACAACGAATAGTTCCAAGACATTTGCAAAAAAATGTTGTATTGCTACATTTTTCCTGGCCAGCCTCACACATGGGTGCTAGTGAAACGATATTTTCTTATCCCTCTATATTTACACCAGCTCCACGAAGTCTTCCGACGTAGCTAGGGGTCTATTCCTGGGGTAGAGCAATGAGCAATGAGGGGGTAAGTCGAAATCTATGGAGGGTTACACTTAACAAAAAAAACAAACAGGCGCCACCAAGTCCAAATTGATTTATATTAGGGGCATAGCAATTTTCTAAGGGCGGACTTGGAGACCCAAAGAGATCGTTCGTTGATACACAAACTTGTCTTAACAGAATAAGACGCTGTTCCTGTAAGAAAGAATAATAATTAAGTCACATAAAAAATGGGAACACTATTTGCGTCCCTCAAGTATACCTAAAAGTATAGAGAATATTTTCTGCATAATGGGATCATAAAATTTAGTTCTTATTGCTTTTTTGTTTACCAAGTCTGATCAGACTAGATCAGAATAAAAAACTTTAAATAAAGAATATTAATTTACTAATAAGAATTTTCTTTGTTTCAGTAAATAAAATATCATTGTAATTAAATAAAAATAAAAATTTGAAGTACTTGCAAAAATGGTAGTAAGGGTTATCAACTGATCCTTACTCAAATATTTTATAATTCTATGTAACTAAAAATGCTATAGTTTCTTTATAACCCAATCAGATCTGTGTGAGTCATTTACAAATGAATATACGAAATTTTCTCTTTAAGTTAACAAACTTAAATTTAGTTTGAAGTCAAAATAATCACCAAGATATTCTCTAATGTTATCAATAGTGGTTGTACTAAAACGCTAAACATGTGTTAGCCATTGGGCAATTGTTGACAATAGTGATCAAGCAAACAGGTGATGTAATAGCAGCTGTTAAATTACGTTGAAGCCACGTGTGGTCACATATTTACGAAGCTAAGTGAAAGCAAATTTGATACTGGGGAAAACCAGCTTATTTACAGGTAAACTGAATAATAATTTTTGTACGTCTAACAAACAAAATGAAATAATGTACTTTCAGAAGGGAAGTACTCAAGAAATCCTTAATTCTATTACGAACCCAAGACCAGCTGTTGTCCTTGGATGTAATGGAAACTACCTCGCAGTGCGGGAACAGCAACTAATTATACTTGCTTTCCATGCTTTAACACAGGTGTAGGAGCAAAGCGGGTTCCTTACTTGGATCACGGCAGCATTACTTCGTAACGTAATCTTCCGTTGTCTAAATTTATTTACTAATATAATTTTCATTGCGTAGCCAACAAATTAAGGTTTCTAAATTGTAACTTCAAAGGGATCATGTTGTCTCAAATTTTACAGTTGCGATTTTCGACGTGGCGTGCGATATCTACGTTATCCATGCAGTTTCTAATTTCTCGTTGCGATTTCAGATGTGTCGTTGCGAGTTCAGATGTGTCGTTGCGAGTTCAGATGTGTCGTTGCGAGTTCAGATGTGTCGTTGCGAGTTCAGATGTGTCGTTGCGAGTTCAGATGTGTCGTTGCGCTAAATAAATTTTGTAAATTAGCTAATATGATAACGAATATACAAAATGTGGATTAGGTACTAACCGTTACTCAGGAAGTGTTTCACAAACATAGAGCGACTCGGAGGTCACTCGCCATTCTTTTAGAATGCATCTTGACGCTGCTTTTAACTATCGACGAGTGCGCTCGCTGCTTTCTTGCATGGTGGGAGGTTCCGGATTTTAGTTCTCGGACCTCTCACGCGCGCCAGTGGCTGTGAAATTACACCGAACTCGGAAACAACTCGACTAATAATCCTTGATATTATAATACTATAAAAGTTTGATTGTTACTCGAATATTTATTTTAATTAATAAAGGTATTTTAATATTCATTGTACGTTTAATGAATGGATTCTCCTACTGCAAAAATAAAATTGTTACACTACCTCTTTCCTAAAAGAAAAAAATTTTTCTTAAGAAAAACTTCAAATATAACTAATACAAAAAATTTTTTTTACAACAATACTAGCCTTTCCTATCTTCCTAACCAACTATGCAATTTTATAAATTTATTCAAATGGGGACCTTCATTTATAATTGAGAGTGTGTTGGTAACTACGTGTACCTGACGTCCATCGGGAGACAAAATCGAGTCACAATCGGTAATAATCAAAATTGGGAGGGTCAAATTAGAGAGTCAAACACTCCACGGGACAAAAGAATTTAAATTTACAAAATTTCTTGACTTGAGATTCCTACTTCTAATAAAGCTAATATTTCTGACCTAAAATCAAACACTTACAATTTACTTCTAATTTCAAAAAAAACTTCACTTCAGGAGCTCATTTAGCTCTATTTACAAAAACAGGAATGCTTCCTCATCAGAACAGCATTACCATTCAAAATATCATCACTATAAGGTGAGAATCAAAGAAATACCCTACTAATAGGTCTAAATTTAAGCATCATCACAAGGTGATAACCAAAACAAAAGTGCCCCAATTATAAGGTTACTCATCAAATTCAAATACAAATTATTATCACTTTATCGCAAAGAGATAATCAAAGCAAAGGTAACCTAACCATCAGGTTACTCATCAAATTTCAAATACAAATATCATCACTTCATCGCGAAGAGATGATCAAAATAAAGGCAACCCAACCATAAGGTTACTCATCAAATTTCAAACCCAAAATAACCCAGTTAGGGTTGTAGAATCCTACACCCTACTGATCATCCTATCACTAATTGCTAACGAACAACTGATCTCATTAGTGATGGACCAAACGGTGAAAATCACCAAGTCAACTTTGACCTTATCAAATCTAAGAACTTCTAACGGTCAAAAGGAACAAGGGAAAGAACAATTCATTCTCTCCACCTTGACATGTAGAAATCAGGACCAATAGTTAAATAGCCCACCTACTTCTACATTGTAAGGATATCTGTCAAAGACATCCTCCAAACACATCTCCGAGCAACGCGCGAGCAAAACGACCAGCGTGCACCAAGGCACACCTCAAACTTACAAAACTTACAAAATCTCAAACCACTTATTTCACTCCTCAAACAAAATACTCAATATTAGTGGACCGACACTAAATCAAGAATTGGAACAAAACAAAACAAACCACTACGTCATTACTTAATATCAAAGAGATGACCGGACCGGAATTAATCGTCAAAATCATCATTTTCATTTGGATCTGATACTCCAATTGGTTTCAAGTCCTTTACGTGCCATTTCCTGCTCTTGTTCCATCTTCGTTTTCTAACTCATATACTAAACTGGAATGTTTTTCCGAATTTTACTCATAACGAACTTAGGAGCTAACTTAGCGGAAAATTTATCACTAGCACTCGAGAGGACCTTATTAGTTCTCCAAACATACTCTCCGACTCGGAATGAAATGTCTCTTCTCCGAAGATTGTAGCGTTTACACGAACGTTGATAAGCTACATGCAAATTTTCACGGACATTTCCAAAATATCAAACAAAAGTTGACGATCCAAAACATAAGAAGGTCTACTACTGGAGACGACATCAACATCCTCACCAGGTATAAAATTATCATTATAAGCTTTTCCACTTAAAGGTACCTGACGACCAAAACTAAAAATTTGGCGAATAGTTGGTGGACTCATGTTTTGCTGAGTTGATCGCATATTGGATCTTCGATATCTCAACATCCCACGTATCATGTTCTTCTACGTATGTACGGATTGCTGTACCAACTGTCTTATTGATTCTTTCCACAAAATTGCATTGGGGAGCATAAACAGCGTTATACCAAATTTTTGAATTTCGTACCTTGCACACAAAGCTTTAAAAATACGTCCAACTAATTGTGGACCATTATCACAAATAACAAATTGTGGTACTCCGTAGACAAGAAATACCTTTTCTTCCAAAACTTCTCGATCAAATGTGCGGTAGCACTACGTAAAGGTTGCAAAATCGAATACTTCGAGAACCAATCACCAACAACTAAGAGCCATTTATGTCCGCGTTTGGAACGAGGAAACGGACCCATCAAATCTAATGCAATGGTTTGGAATGGTAGTCCAACTTCTTTCTCCTTTCCCATCATTCAAGGGACCTCTATTGGGTGGTTTTTGAGCACCACAAATCAAACATTTCCTACAAAATTTACGTACGTCAAAGATCATCT
Source organism: Platerodrilus igneus (assembly GCA_036346225.1). Taxonomy (NCBI): domain Eukaryota; kingdom Metazoa; phylum Arthropoda; class Insecta; order Coleoptera; family Lycidae; genus Platerodrilus; species Platerodrilus igneus. The sequence goes on from JARFIW010001695.1 coordinate 289,345, forward strand.
TTGGCCAATAATACAATTCTTGGACTCGAGACAAAGTTTTTAAGGAACCAAAATGTCCTGCTGAAGGGGGGTCATGACATGATTTAATGACATCTACGCGCTGAGACTTTGGCACCAAATATTTCCACTCTACAACATTCGCCGAATGCGGTAATAGGGAAGGTATAAACTTATAAATAAACCCATCTTCCACTTTCCATTGTAGGTAGCTTTTGGGTGACAACAAAATTTTCTTCCTCAAAGACTCATACCACAAGTCTACTGCATCAAGTTTAATCTCTACTAAGTTAACTTCTGGATTCTCTAAAGGAACACCACGACTAAGACAATCTGGAACTATATTGAACTTTCCTTTTCTATGCACCAAATCAAATGAGTGTTGCCTTAATCGAACTGACCATCTGGCGAGTTTTCCAGTTGGATTCTGAAGATTACTCAACCAAAGTAACGAAAAATGATCGGTGACAACGGTGAATCGAACTCCTTCTACCCACGGACGAAATTTCTCAATTGCAAAAATAACCGCTAAACACTCTCTTTCAGTGGTGGAATAATTGCGCTCAGTACGGCTCAGGGTTTTGCTTGCGTACGAAATTACACGCTCTTCTCCGTTTACATTCTGAATCAACACAGCTCTAACCCAGTGTTGCTTGCGTCACACTCAACGATAAAAGGTGCCGAGTAGTCTGGCTGAGAAAGAAGAGGTGCAGAAACTAATGCTTGATTAGCACAAATGAATTTTCTGCTTCCGCACTCCAGTTTACAGTTTGACCTTTTTTCTTACTTTTAATGAGGTCATTAATAGGCGAAACTAAAGACGAAAAATTCTTTATAAAGCGCCTGTACCAGCTGCACATTCCTATAAACCTTTTAATTTCCGTTGTGGTTTTCGGACGGGGAAAGTTAACCATCGCCGACACCTTATCGGGATCTGTACGAAGTGAGTTCGAACCTACTATATAACCCAAAAATTTAAGTGTTTTTTTAAAAAATTCACATTTACTTATATTTATGGTAAGGTTAGCTTCTTTTAAACGTTGCTTAACCTCTACTAATAACTTTAGATGTTCTTCAAAGATGACGAACATAATATTATGTCGTCCAAATAGCAAAATACATGGGGTTCAAAACGTGGACCAAAATTGCATCTACTAAACGCTGTTGCGTCTGCGCAGCATTCTTCAACCCAAATGGCATGCATGTAAATCTATATTGTCCTCGTGAGATAACACTGAAGGCAGTCTTATCCTTAGACGATTCACTAAGAGGATTTGCCAAAACGATTTTCTCAAATCCAGAGACGAAATGTAGTTCGCACCTCTCAACATATTGAGAATTCTATCTACGTTCGCAAGGGGTACGAATCATGAACAGTTAAGTCGTTCAGGGTTCTACCATCAAAACAAAGCGATATTCTCCATCTGCCTTCTTAACCAACAAAACTGGAGAGGACCACGGACTAGTACACGGTTCTATAACTTTAAGTCTAAGCATGTCGTCCAATTCCTCATTCAATATCTTACCCATATATGGTGACATGACATATGGTTTCTTGTGGAAGGGTTTGGCATTGCCTGTGTCTATGTCCAATTCGATTAGGTGAGTTCGTCCTAATCTATCGTCGCTGCTAATCTCACTAAATGAATTTATTAACTCTTGTGCTTGCGCACTTTGAGCATCTGAGAGGTCATGTAAACCACATAAAGAATCTTCAGTGTTCAAAGGGATGGAAGACGGACCTATATACCCTATGTCGTTCCCAACATTGCTTTGGATAAACCAATTATTACTTCTAAAGTCAGCAACTACACCAAATAATTTTGCAAAGTCACTACCGAAAATAAATGTATGCGGTAGGGACGGAACCACTAATGCATTAAGGATGCGGCAATCATTACCTATACAAATTGGCAAATCTACTGAGCCTACAACAGACTTTATTGAACCATCAGCTGTAGTGATACCTGTTTTGCTGAACTAAAAATTTTCAAGTCTAATTTTCTAACAATAGAAAGTGCTAAAGATCCTACCACTGAGGTAGTGCATCCCGAATCCAGAAGACCGGTAATGTCTCTATCTATTAATTTCACCATAATGTAGGGTCGATTATCACACTGCTTCTCAATGAACAGAGTATTATTCTTAGGCTTCGAGAGTCCTGACAAAATTTTTAACAACTGTAAGCCATCTCGACCACTCGTCTTTACTAAAGTATTTTTCTTGTTTACAAATCATAACTGTAGCCTTATGACGCGGAACAGGATACCGACCACTATGTACCTGCCGCCTTACTGGTTTTTTGAACAACGTGGACATGACGTTGCCTTAACGCCTTTTCGACCACATCCAAAACAAAAAATTTTTTTAGCTGCTCTACAATCTCTAAACCAATGTCCACTACGGGAGCAATTCCAACAAACAAAATGATTCCTTTTATCGGGACTAAAGGAATTACAAACCGAGGACTCTAAAAGCTCTTATCCGCTACTGTTACTTGAGGATTGACTAATTTATTCTGAAACACCCTACTCTTAACAGCATAAACTTTCTCATTCAACCCAGGATGTTTGTTCTCATATGGATGCTTAGAGGGGTTGCAAATCTTGTTAGGTTTATTAGAAGACGCCAAAACCGAGTTTAGTTTCATCAAAGAAGCTTCTTCTAACCTTTTACACAAATTTACTAGGGTCGACAAATCTTGAATGTCCGACAATGCAAGTGCCGAAATATATTCAGGAACCAAATTTCTTCTAATCATTTTAACTTTAGTAACTTCTGCTGGCTCGTTGGTCAGTCTACTAAAGAGGGTTTGCATATGCGCGACAAATAAAATAATCTTTCGTCTTTACCTTGACGACGATTTCTGATCTTTTCCCAAATGTCATCATCCGAAGAACCAGGTAGAAAATCTTCCTTAAACGTTCTAACAAGGAGTTCCAGTCTCGCAAAGAATTTTCACTGTTCTAAACCAAACTAAAGCGTCACCCACAAAAGTTCACATGCTGATCCAAATAAATCAGCTTCGGATACCTTACGAGATTGTGCCAAATCACTAACTCTATCTAAAAATGAATGTAGTTGTTTGGGGTCACCTGAGAATTTTACAGGCCATGAACCTATAGGTACTGAAGGTGTTACATACGAAGTCGAATGGATAGGTGCACTAACTAAAGGAGATACTACAACGGACCGATCTAAATAGGTGGACTCTGTACTTTTATTGATTTTATCGTACAACTCAGCTTCAAGGGTTAATATCGTTGCTACGGTCTCATTTCTAAACTTAATTGCTTCATCGGGATTTATTGAAGGATTTTCATACGCTTAGCTCGTCCCGAAAGGTGGTTTATCCTTGAACAAGCTCTTCTAAAATTGAGTCTGATGAGTCGCCCTCAAACTCGGACACAATATTACGAACTGACTCGACTGAAACTGAAATTTCTTTACTTTCCGTTGCAAAATCTACTTCATAACACGAAAGGTCAATCAAACAACCAGGCTTATCTATTTCTTTAGCTAACAATCTACCTAAAATTTTCCGTTTCTCCAACACTGGCCTCTCACTTACCACTCCTCTGATTCTTAGTTCATACTCCAATTCTTCTTTAAGTAGACAAACAATTTGGAATTTTTCCGACATGGTTACTACAACCTAATGGAATCAAACCGATAAATCTAACTAATTCGAATCTTACAAAAGCTATCAAAACAAATTCGTAACACTAAAGGTAAAAATCAAAAAATGTTTTTGGTAAAATTATTTTGCCAAAACAATATCAAAAATTTAAGGGTCAAAACAGAATTAAAGTCAAAAGTAAATTTGACCAAATTAACGAATTGAGTGTATGGGGATTACCGTTACAACCAATCTTTTATCAAAAAACAAACAAACAAATCTAAATGTCAAATAAACCTTAAGCAAACAAATTTCGGAGCAAAATAATTTTTGGACAAATGGACTTCAAAGGAAAATAAATTTTGAGCTAACAAACTTCGAATCAAATTAAATTTAGAACAAATAAATTTCGAAGCAAATTAATTTTAACAAATAAATTTTAAGGTAAATCAAATTATGAACAAACAACTTTCGAGCTAAATTAAATTATGAACGAACGAATTTCAACAAATTACTCGTTGAACAAACAAATTTCGAGGCCCAAACGTTGCCGGCGCCAGTGCTACATTTTCCTGGCCAGCCTCACACATGGGTGCTAGTGAAACGATATTTTCTTATCCTCTATATTTACACCAGCTCCACGAAGTCTTCCGACGTAGCTAGGGTCTATTCCTGGGGTAGAGCAATGAGCAATGGGGGTAAGTCGAAATCTATGGAGGTTACACTTAACAAAAAAAAAAACAGGCGCCACCAAGTCCAAATTGATTTATATTAGGGGCATAGCAATTTTCTAAGGGCGGACTTGGAGACCCAAAAAAGAGATCGCCTTCGTTGATACACAAACTTGTCTTAACAGAATAAGACGCTGTTCCTGTAAGAAAGAATAATAATTAAGTCACATAAAAATGGGAACACTATTTGCGTCCCTCAAGTATACCTAAAAGTATAGAGAATATTTTCTGCATAATGGGATCATAAAAATTTAGTTCTTATTGCTTTTTGTTTACCAAGTCTGATCAGACTAGATCAGAATTAAAAACTTTAAATGAAGAATATTAATTTACTAATAAGAATTTTCTTTGTTTCAGTAAATAAAATATCATTGTAATTAAATAAAAATAAAAATTTGAAGTACTTGCAAAAATGGTAGTAAGGGTTATCAACTGATCCTTACTCAAATATTTTATAATTCTATGTAACTAAAATGCTATAGTTTCTTTATAACCCAATCAGATCTGTGTGAGTCATTTACAAATGAATATACGAAATTTTCTTTAAGTTAACAAACTTAAATTTAGTTTGAAGTCAAAATAATCACCAAGATATTCTCTAATGTTATCAATAGTGGTTGTACTAAAACGCTAAACATGTTAGCCATTGGGCAATTGTTGACAATAGTGATCAAGCAAACAGGTGATGTAATAGCAGCTGTTAAATTACGTTGAAGCCACGTGTGGTCACATATTTACGAAGCTAAGTGAAAGCAAATTTGATACTGGGAAAACCAGCTTATTTACAGGTAAACTGAATAATAATTTTGTACGTCTAACAAACAAAATGAAATAATGTACTTTCAGAAGGAAGTACTCAAGAAATCATAATTCTATTACGAACCCAAGACCAGCTGTTGTCCTTGGATGTAATGGAAACTACCTCGCAGTGCAGGAACAGCAACTAATTATACTTGCTTTCCATGCTTTAACACAGGTGTAGGAGCAAAGCGGGTTCCTTACTTGGATCACGGCAGCATTACTTCGTAACGTAATCTTCCGTTGTCTAAATTTATTTACTAATATAATTTTTCATTGCGTAGCCAACAAATTAAGGTTTCTAAATTGTAACTTCAAAGGGATCATGTTGTCTCAAATTTTACAGTTGCGATTTTCGACGTGGCGTGCGATATCTACGTTATCCATGCAGTTTTCTAATTTCTCGTTGCGATTTCAGATGTGTCGTTGCGAGTTCAGATGTGTCGTTGCGAGTTCAGATGTGTCGTTGCGAGTTCAGATGTGTCGTTGCGAGTTCAGATGTGTCGTTGCGAGTTCAGATGTGTCGTTGCGAGTTCAGATGTGTCGTTGCGCTAAATAAATTTTGTAAATTAGCTAATATGATAACGAATATACAAAATGTGGATTAGGTACTAACCGTTACTCAGGAAGTGTTTCACAAACATAGAGCGACTCGGAGGTCACTCGCCATTCTTTTAGAATGCATCTTGACGCTGCTTTTAACTATCGACGAGTGCGCTCGCTGCTTTCTTGCATGGTGGGAGGTTCCGGATTTTAGTTCTCGGACCTCTCACGCGCGCGCCAGTGGCTGTGAAATTACACCGAACTCGGAAACAACTCGACTAATAATCCTTGATATTATAATACTATAAAAGTTTGATTGTTACTCGAATATTTATTTTAATTAATAAAGGTATTTTAATATTCATTGTACGTTTAATGAATGGATTCTCCTACTGCAAAAATAAAATTGTTACAGTATTACGCAGCAGGACCGATTTTATACTATTGGATGTAGGTTATTTTGGACATTTCTAACAATAGCTTCCCAATGGTACATAAAATTTATCAAAACTCGGAATATTTGATGTACTATTGCGTTTTATGTATACAACGAATAGTTCCAGGACATTTGCAATAAAATGTTGTATTACGATCCGGGACCGATTTTATACCATTGGATGTAGGTTATTTTGGATATTTCTAACAATAGCTTCCCGATGGTACATAAAATTTTTCGAAACTCGGAATATTTGATGTACTATTGCGTTTTATGTATACAACGTATAGTTCCAGGACATTTGCAATAAAATGTTGTATTACGATCCGGGACCGATTTTATACCATTGGATGTAGGTTATTTCGGACATTTCTAACAAGAGCTTCCCAATGGTACTTAAAATTTTTCGAAACTCGGAATATTTTATGTACTATTGCGTTTTATGTATACAACGAATAGTTCCAAGACATTTGCAAAAAAATGTTGTATTACGCAGCAGGACCGATTTTATACCATTGGATGTAGGTTATTTTGGACATTTCTAACAATAGCTTCCCAATGGTACATAAAATTTATCAAAACTCGGAATATTTGATGTACTATTGCGTTTTATGTATACAACGAATAGTTCCAGGACATTTGCAATAAAATGTTGTATTACGATCCGGGACCGATTTTATACCATTGGATGTGGGTTATTTCGGGCATTTCTAACAAGAGCTTCCCAATGGTACATAAAATTTATCAAAACTCGGAATATTTGATGTACTATTGCGTTTTATGTATACAACGAATAGTTCCAGGACATTTGCAATAAAATGTTGTATTACGATCCGGGACCGATTTTATACCATTGGATGTAGGTTATTTCGGACATTTCTAACAATAGCTTCCCAATGGTACATAAAATTTATCAAAACTCGGAATATTTGATGTACTATTGCGTTTTATGTATACAACGTATAGTTCCAGGACATTTGCAATAAAATGTTGTATTACGATCCGGGACCGATTTTATACCATTGGATGTAGGTTATTTTGGACATTTCTAACAATAGCTTCCCGATGGTACATAAAATTTATCAAAACTCGGAATATTTGATGTACTATTGCGTTTTATGTATACAACGAATAGTTCCAGGACATTTGCAATAAAATGTTGTATTACGATCCGGGACCGATTTTATACCATTGGATGTAGGTTATTTCGGACATTTCTAACAATAGCTTCCCAATGGTACATAAAATTTATCAAACTCGGAATATTTGATGTACTATTGCGTTTTATGTATACAACGAATAGTTCCAGGACATTTGCAATAAACTGTTGTATTACGATCCGGGACCGATTTTATACCATTGGATGTAGGTTATTTTGGACATTTCTAACAAGAGCTTCCCAATGGTACCTAAAATTTTTCGAAACTCGGAATATTTGATGTTCTATTGCGTTTTATGTATACAACGAATAGTTCCAGGACATTTGCAATAAAATGTATTACGATCCGGGACCGATTTTATTCCATTGGATGTAGGTTATTTTGGACATTTCTAACAATAGCTTCCCGATGGTACATAAAATTTATCAAAACTCGGAATATTTGATGTACTATTGCGTTTTATGTATACAACGAATAGTTCCAGGACATTTGCAATAAAATGTTGTATTACGATCCGGGACCGATTTTATACCATTGGATGTGGGTTATTTCGGACATTTCTAACAATAGCTTCCCAATGGTACATAAAATTTATCAAAACTCGGAATATTTGATGTACTATTGCGTTTATGTATACAACGAATAGTTCAGGACATTTGCAATAAAATGTTGTATTACGATCCGGGACCGATTTTATACCATTGGATGTAGGTTATTTGGACATTTCTAACAATAGCTTCCCAATGGTACATAAAATTTATCAAAACTCGGAATATTTGATGTACTATTGCGTTTTATGTATACAACGAATAGTTCCAGGACATTTGCAATAAAATGTTGTATTACGATCCGGGACCGATTTTATACCATTGGATGTAGGTTATTTTGGATATTTCTAACAATAGCTTCCCGATGGTACATAAAATTTATCAAAACTCGGAATATTTGATGTACTATTGCGTTTTATGTATACAACGAATAGTTCCAGGACATTTGCAATAAAATGTTGTATTACGATCCGGGACCGATTTTATACCATTGGATGTAGGTTATTTTGGATATTTCTAACAATAGCTTCCCGATGGTACATAAAATTTATCAAAACTCGGAATATTTGATGTACTATTGCGTTTTATGTATACAACGAATAGTTCCAGGACATTTGTAATAAAATGTTGTATTACGATCCGGGACCGATTTTATACCATTGGATGTAGGTTCGGACATTTCTAACAAGAGCTTCCCAATGGTACATAAAATTTTCAAAACTCGGAATATTTGATGTACTATTGCGTTTTATGTATACAACGTATAATTCCAGGACATTTGCAATAAAATGTTGTATTACGATCCGGGACCGATTTTATACCATTGGATGTGGGTTATTTCGGACATTTCTAACAATAGCTTCCCAATGGTACATAAAATTTATCAAAACTCGGAATATTTGATGTACTATTGCGTTTTATGTATACAACGAATAGTTCCAGGACATTTGCAATAAAATGTATTACAATCCGGGACCGATTTTATACCATTGGATGTAGGTTATTTTGGATATTTCTAACAATAGCTTCCCGATGGTACATAAAATTTTTCGAAACTCGGAATATTTGATGTACTATTGCGTTTTATGTATACAACGAATAGTTCCAGGACATTTGCAATAAAATGTTGTATTACGATCCGGGACCGATTTTATACCATTGGATGTAGGTTATTTCGGACATTTCTAACAAGAGCTTCCCAATGGTACATAAAATTTTTCGAAACTCGGAATATTTGATGTACTATTGCGTTTTATGTATACAACGAATAGTTCCAGGACATTTGCAATAAAATGTTGTATTACGATCCGGGACCGATTTTATACCATTGGATGTAGGTTATTTCGGACATTTCTAACAATAGCTTCCCAATGGTACATAAAATTTATCAAAACTCGGAATATTTGATGTACTATTGCGTTTTATGTATACAACGAATAGTTCCAGGACATTTGCAATAAACTGTTGTGTTACGATCCGGGACCGATTTTATACCATTGGATGTAGGTTATTTGGACATTTCTAACAATAGCTTCCCAATGGTACATAAAATTTATCAAAACTCGGAATATTTGATGTACTATTGCGTTTTATGTATACAACGAATAGTTCCAGGACATTTGCAATAAAATGTTGTATTACGATCCGGGACCGATTTTATACCATTGGATGTGGTTATTTCGGACATTTCTAACAATAGCTTCCAATGGTACATAAAATTTATCAAAACTCGGAATATTTGATGTACTATTGCGTTTTATGTATACAGCGTATAGTTCCAGGACATTTGCAATAAAATGTTGTATTACGATCCGGGACCGATTTTATACCATTGGATGTAGGTTATTTCGGACATTTCTAACAATAGCTTCCCAATGGTACATAAAATTTATCAAAACTCGGAATATTTGATGTACTATTGCGTTTTATGTATACAACGAATAGTTCCAGGACATTTGCAATAAATGTTGTATTACGATCCGGGACCGATTTTATACCATTGGATGTAGGTTATTTTTGGACATTTCTAACAATAGCTTCCCAATGGTACATAAAATTTATCAAAACTCGGAATATTTGATGTACTATTGCGTTTTATGTATACAACGAATAGTTCCAGGACATTTGCAATAAAATGTTGTATTACGATCCGGGACCGATTTTATACCATTGGATGTAGGTTATTTCGGACATTTCTAACAATAGCTTCCCAATGGTACATAAAATTTATCAAAACTCGGAATATTTGATGTACTATTGCGTTTTATGTATACAACGAATAGTTCCAGGACATTTGCAATCAAATGTTGATTTACGATCCGGGACCGATTTTATACCATTGGATGTAGGTTATTTTGGACATTTCTAACAATAGCTTCCCGATGGTACATAAAATTTATCAAAACTCGGAATATTTGATGTACTATTGCGTTTTATGTATACAACGAATAGTTCCAGGACATTTGCAATAAAATGTTGTATTACGATCCGGGACCGATTTTATACCATTGGATGTAGGTTATTTTGGATATTTCTAACAAGAGCTTCCCAATGGTACATAAAATTTATCAAAACTCGGAATATTTGATGTACTATTGCGTTTTATGTATACAACGAATAGTTCCAGGACATTTGCAATAAAATGTTGTATTACGATCCGGGACCGATTTTATACCATTGGATGTGGGTTATTTCGGACATTTCTAACAATAGCTTCCCAATGGTACATAAAATTTATCAAAACTCGGAATATTTGATGTACTATTGCGTTTTATGTATACAACGAATAGTTCCAGGACATTTGCAATAACTGTTGTATTACGATCCGGGACCGATTTTATACCATTGGATGTGGGTTATTTTGGACATTTCTAACAATAGCTTCCCGATGGTACATAAAATTTATCAAAACTCGGAATATTTGATGTACTATTGCGTTTTATGTATACAACGAATAGTTCCAGGACATTTGCAATAACTGTTGTATTACGATCCGGGACCGATTTTATACCATTGGATGTAGGTTATTTTGGACATTTCTAACTAGCTTCCCAATGGTACATAAAATTTATCAAAACTCGGAATATTTGATGTACTATTGCGTTTTATGTATACAACGAATAGTTCCAGGACATTTGCAATAAAATGTTGTATTACGATCCGGGACCGATTTTATACCATTGGATGTGGGTTATTTCGGGCATTTCTAACAAGAGCTTCCCAATTGGTACATAAAATTTATCAAAACTCGGAATATTTGCTGTACGATTGCGTTTTATGTATACAACGAATAGTTCCAGGACATTTGCAATAACTGTTGTATTACGATCCGGGACCGATTTTATACCATTGGATGTAGGTTATTTGATGTACTATTGCGTTTTATGTATACAACGAATAGTTCCAGGACATTTGCAATAAAATGTTGTATTACGAGCCGGGACCGATTTTATACCATTGGATGTAGGTTATTTCGGACATTTCTAACAAGAGCTTCCCAATGGTACATAAATTTTCGAAACTCAGAATATTTGATGTACTATTGCGTTTTATGTATACAACGAATAGTTCCAGGACATTTGCAATAAAATGTTGTATTACGAACCGGGACCGATTGTATTCCATTGGATGTAGGTTATTTCGGACATTTCTAAGAGCTTCCCAATGGTACTTAAAATTTTCGAAACTCGGAATATTTGATGTACTATTGCGTTTTATGTATACAACGAATAGTTCCAGGACATTTGCAATAAAATGTTGTATTACGAACCGGGACCGATTGTATTCCATTGGATGTAGGTTATTTCGGACATTTCTAACAAGAGCTTCCCAATGGTACTTAAAATTTTCAAAACTCGGAATATTTGATGTACTATTGCGTTTTATGTATACAACGAATAGTTCCAGGACATTTGCAATAAAATGTTGTATTACGAGCCGGGACAGATTGTATTCCATTGGATGTAGGTTATTTCGGACATTTCTAACAAGAGCTTCCCAATGGTACTTAAAATTTTTCGAAACTCGGAATATTTGATGTACTATTGCGTTTTATGTATACAACGAATAGTTCCAGGACATTTGCAATAAAATGTTGTATTACGATCCGGGACCGATTTTATTCCATTGGATGTAGGTTATTTCGGACATTTCTAACAAGAGCTTCCCAATGGTACTTAAAATTTTTCGAAACTCGGAATATTTTATGTACTATTGCGTTTTATGTATACAACGTATAGTTCCAGGACATTTGCAATAAAATGTTGTATTACGATCCGGGACCGATTTTATACCATTGGATGTAGGTTATTTCGGACATTTCTAACAAGAGCTTCCCAATGGTACTTAAAATTTTTCGAAACTCGGAATATTTTATGTACTATTGCGTTTTATGTATACAACGAATAGTTCCAAGACATTTGCAAAAAAATGTTGTATTGCTACATTTTTCCTGGCCAGCCTCACACATGGGTGCTAGTGAAACGATATTTTCTTATCCCTCTATATTTACACCAGCTCCACGAAGTCTTCCGACGTAGCTAGGGGTCTATTCCTGGGGTAGAGCAATGAGCAATGAGGGGGTAAGTCGAAATCTATGGAGGGTTACACTTAACAAAAAAAAACAAACAGGCGCCACCAAGTCCAAATTGATTTATATTAGGGGCATAGCAATTTTCTAAGGGCGGACTTGGAGACCCAAAGAGATCGTTCGTTGATACACAAACTTGTCTTAACAGAATAAGACGCTGTTCCTGTAAGAAAGAATAATAATTAAGTCACATAAAAAATGGGAACACTATTTGCGTCCCTCAAGTATACCTAAAAGTATAGAGAATATTTTCTGCATAATGGGATCATAAAATTTAGTTCTTATTGCTTTTTTGTTTACCAAGTCTGATCAGACTAGATCAGAATAAAAAAACTTTAAATAAAGAATATTAATTTACTAATAAGAATTTTCTTTGTTTCAGTAAATAAAATATCATTGTAATTAAATAAAAATAAAAATTTGAAGTACTTGCAAAAATGGTAGTAAGGGTTATCAACTGATCCTTACTCAAATATTTTATAATTCTATGTAACTAAAAATGCTATAGTTTCTTTATAACCCAATCAGATCTGTGTGAGTCATTTACAAATGAATATACGAAATTTTCTCTTTAAGTTAACAAACTTAAATTTAGTTTGAAGTCAAAATAATCACCAAGATATTCTCTAATGTTATCAATAGTGGTTGTACTAAAACGCTAAACATGTGTTAGCCATTGGGCAATTGTTGACAATAGTGATCAAGCAAACAGGTGATGTAATAGCAGCTGTTAAATTACGTTGAAGCCACGTGTGGTCACATATTTACGAAGCTAAGTGAAAGCAAATTTGATACTGGGGAAAACCAGCTTATTTACAGGTAAACTGAATAATAATTTTTGTACGTCTAACAAACAAAATGAAATAATGTACTTTCAGAAGGGAAGTACTCAAGAAATCCTTAATTCTATTACGAACCCAAGACCAGCTGTTGTCCTTGGATGTAATGGAAACTACCTCGCAGTGCGGGAACAGCAACTAATTATACTTGCTTTCCATGCTTTAACACAGGTGTAGGAGCAAAGCGGGTTCCTTACTTGGATCACGGCAGCATTACTTCGTAACGTAATCTTCCGTTGTCTAAATTTATTTACTAATATAATTTTCATTGCGTAGCCAACAAATTAAGGTTTCTAAATTGTAACTTCAAAGGGATCATGTTGTCTCAAATTTTACAGTTGCGATTTTCGACGTGGCGTGCGATATCTACGTTATCCATGCAGTTTCTAATTTCTCGTTGCGATTTCAGATGTGTCGTTGCGAGTTCAGATGTGTCGTTGCGAGTTCAGATGTGTCGTTGCGAGTTCAGATGTGTCGTTGCGAGTTCAGATGTGTCGTTGCGAGTTCAGATGTGTCGTTGCGCTAAATAAATTTTGTAAATTAGCTAATATGATAACGAATATACAAAATGTGGATTAGGTACTAACCGTTACTCAGGAAGTGTTTCACAAACATAGAGCGACTCGGAGGTCACTCGCCATTCTTTTAGAATGCATCTTGACGCTGCTTTTAACTATCGACGAGTGCGCTCGCTGCTTTCTTGCATGGTGGGAGGTTCCGGATTTTAGTTCTCGGACCTCTCACGCGCGCCAGTGGCTGTGAAATTACACCGAACTCGGAAACAACTCGACTAATAATCCTTGATATTATAATACTATAAAAGTTTGATTGTTACTCGAATATTTATTTTAATTAATAAAGGTATTTTAATATTCATTGTACGTTTAATGAATGGATTCTCCTACTGCAAAAATAAAATTGTTACACTACCTCTTTCCTAAAAGAAAAAAATTTTTCTTAAGAAAAACTTCAAATATAACTAATACAAAAAATTTTTTTTACAACAATACTAGCCTTTCCTATCTTCCTAACCAACTATGCAATTTTATAAATTTATTCAAATGGGGACCTTCATTTATAATTGAGAGTGTGTTGGTAACTACGTGTACCTGACGTCCATCGGGAGACAAAATCGAGTCACAATCGGTAATAATCAAAATTGGGAGGGTCAAATTAGAGAGTCAAACACTCCACGGGACAAAAGAATTTAAATTTACAAAATTTCTTGACTTGAGATTCCTACTTCTAATAAAGCTAATATTTCTGACCTAAAATCAAACACTTACAATTTACTTCTAATTTCAAAAAAAACTTCACTTCAGGAGCTCATTTAGCTCTATTTACAAAAACAGGAATGCTTCCTCATCAGAACAGCATTACCATTCAAAATATCATCACTATAAGGTGAGAATCAAAGAAATACCCTACTAATAGGTCTAAATTTAAGCATCATCACAAGGTGATAACCAAAACAAAAGTGCCCCAATTATAAGGTTACTCATCAAATTCAAATACAAATTATTATCACTTTATCGCAAAGAGATAATCAAAGCAAAGGTAACCTAACCATCAGGTTACTCATCAAATTTCAAATACAAATATCATCACTTCATCGCGAAGAGATGATCAAAATAAAGGCAACCCAACCATAAGGTTACTCATCAAATTTCAAACCCAAAATAACCCAGTTAGGGTTGTAGAATCCTACACCCTACTGATCATCCTATCACTAATTGCTAACGAACAACTGATCTCATTAGTGATGGACCAAACGGTGAAAATCACCAAGTCAACTTTGACCTTATCAAATCTAAGAACTTCTAACGGTCAAAAGGAACAAGGGAAAGAACAATTCATTCTCTCCACCTTGACATGTAGAAATCAGGACCAATAGTTAAATAGCCCACCTACTTCTACATTGTAAGGATATCTGTCAAAGACATCCTCCAAACACATCTCCGAGCAACGCGCGAGCAAAACGACCAGCGTGCACCAAGGCACACCTCAAACTTACAAAACTTACAAAATCTCAAACCACTTATTTCACTCCTCAAACAAAATACTCAATATTAGTGGACCGACACTAAATCAAGAATTGGAACAAAACAAAACAAACCACTACGTCATTACTTAATATCAAAGAGATGACCGGACCGGAATTAATCGTCAAAATCATCATTTTCATTTGGATCTGATACTCCAATTGGTTTCAAGTCCTTTACGTGCCATTTCCTGCTCTTGTTCCATCTTCGTTTTCTAACTCATATACTAAACTGGAATGTTTTTCCGAATTTTACTCATAACGAACTTAGGAGCTAACTTAGCGGAAAATTTATCACTAGCACTCGAGAGGACCTTATTAGTTCTCCAAACATACTCTCCGACTCGGAATGAAATGTCTCTTCTCCGAAGATTGTAGCGTTTACACGAACGTTGATAAGCTACATGCAAATTTTCACGGACATTTCCAAAATATCAAACAAAAGTTGACGATCCAAAACATAAGAAGGTCTACTACTGGAGACGACATCAACATCCTCACCAGGTATAAAATTATCATTATAAGCTTTTCCACTTAAAGGTACCTGACGACCAAAACTAAAAATTTGGCGAATAGTTGGTGGACTCATGTTTTGCTGAGTTGATCGCATATTGGATCTTCGATATCTCAACATCCCACGTATCATGTTCTTCTACGTATGTACGGATTGCTGTACCAACTGTCTTATTGATTCTTTCCACAAAATTGCATTGGGGAGCATAAACAGCGTTATACCAAATTTTTGAATTTCGTACCTTGCACACAAAGCTTTAAAAATACGTCCAACTAATTGTGGACCATTATCACAAATAACAAATTGTGGTACTCCGTAGACAAGAAATACCTTTTCTTCCAAAACTTCTCGATCAAATGTGCGGTAGCACTACGTAAAGGTTGCAAAATCGAATACTTCGAGAACCAATCACCAACAACTAAGAGCCATTTATGTCCGCGTTTGGAACGAGGAAACGGACCCATCAAATCTAATGCAATGGTTTGGAATGGTAGTCCAACTTCTTTCTCCTTTCCCATCATTCAAGGGACCTCTATTGGGTGGTTTTTGAGCACCACAAATCAAACATTTCCTACAAAATTTACGTACGTCAAAGATCATCTTTGGCCAATAATACAATTCTTGGACTCGAGACAAAGTTTTTAAGGAACCAAAATGTCCTGCTGAAGGGGGGTCATGACATGATTTAATGACATCTACGCGCTGAGACTTTGGCACCAAATATTTCCACTCTACAACATTCGCCGAATGCGGTAATAGGGAAGGTATAAACTTATAAATAAACCCATCTTCCACTTTCCATTGTAGGTAGCTTTTGGGTGACAACAAAATTTTCTTCCTCAAAGACTCATACCACAAGTCTACTGCATCAAGTTTAATCTCTACTAAGTTAACTTCTGGATTCTCTAAAGGAACACCACGACTAAGACAATCTGGAACTATATTGAACTTTCCTTTTCTATGCACCAAATCAAATGAGTGTTGCCTTAATCGAACTGACCATCTGGCGAGTTTTCCAGTTGGATTCTGAAGATTACTCAACCAAAGTAACGAAAAATGATCGGTGACAACGGTGAATCGAACTCCTTCTACCCACGGACGAAATTTCTCAATTGCAAAAATAACCGCTAAACACTCTCTTTCAGTGGTGGAATAATTGCGCTCAGTACGGCTCAGGGTTTTGCTTGCGTACGAAATTACACGCTCTTCTCCGTTTACATTCTGAATCAACACAGCTCTAACCCAGTGTTGCTTGCGTCACACTCAACGATAAAAGGTGCCGAGTAGTCTGGCTGAGAAAGAAGAGGTGCAGAAACTAATGCTTGATTAGCACAAATGAATTTTCTGCTTCCGCACTCCAGTTTACAGTTTGACCTTTTTTCTTACTTTTAATGAGGTCATTAATAGGCGAAACTAAAGACGAAAAATTCTTTATAAAGCGCCTGTACCAGCTGCACATTCCTATAAACCTTTTAATTTCCGTTGTGGTTTTCGGACGGGGAAAGTTAACCATCGCCGACACCTTATCGGGATCTGTACGAAGTGAGTTCGAACCTACTATATAACCCAAAAATTTAAGTGTTTTTTTAAAAAATTCACATTTACTTATATTTATGGTAAGGTTAGCTTCTTTTAAACGTTGCTTAACCTCTACTAATAACTTTAGATGTTCTTCAAAGATGACGAACATAATATTATGTCGTCCAAATAGCAAAATACATGGGGTTCAAAACGTGGACCAAAATTGCATCTACTAAACGCTGTTGCGTCTGCGCAGCATTCTTCAACCCAAATGGCATGCATGTAAATCTATATTGTCCTCGTGAGATAACACTGAAGGCAGTCTTATCCTTAGACGATTCACTAAGAGGATTTGCCAAAACGATTTTCTCAAATCCAGAGACGAAATGTAGTTCGCACCTCTCAACATATTGAGAATTCTATCTACGTTCGCAAGGGGTACGAATCATGAACAGTTAAGTCGTTCAGGGTTCTACCATCAAAACAAAGCGATATTCTCCATCTGCCTTCTTAACCAACAAAACTGGAGAGGACCACGGACTAGTACACGGTTCTATAACTTTAAGTCTAAGCATGTCGTCCAATTCCTCATTCAATATCTTACCCATATATGGTGACATGACATATGGTTTCTTGTGGAAGGGTTTGGCATTGCCTGTGTCTATGTCCAATTCGATTAGGTGAGTTCGTCCTAATCTATCGTCGCTGCTAATCTCACTAAATGAATTTATTAACTCTTGTGCTTGCGCACTTTGAGCATCTGAGAGGTCATGTAAACCACATAAAGAATCTTCAGTGTTCAAAGGGATGGAAGACGGACCTATATACCCTATGTCGTTCCCAACATTGCTTTGGATAAACCAATTATTACTTCTAAAGTCAGCAACTACACCAAATAATTTTGCAAAGTCACTACCGAAAATAAATGTATGCGGTAGGGACGGAACCACTAATGCATTAAGGATGCGGCAATCATTACCTATACAAATTGGCAAATCTACTGAGCCTACAACAGACTTTATTGAACCATCAGCTGTAGTGATACCTGTTTTGCTGAACTAAAAATTTTCAAGTCTAATTTTCTAACAATAGAAAGTGCTAAAGATCCTACCACTGAGGTAGTGCATCCCGAATCCAGAAGACCGGTAATGTCTCTATCTATTAATTTCACCATAATGTAGGGTCGATTATCACACTGCTTCTCAATGAACAGAGTATTATTCTTAGGCTTCGAGAGTCCTGACAAAATTTTTAACAACTGTAAGCCATCTCGACCACTCGTCTTTACTAAAGTATTTTTCTTGTTTACAAATCATAACTGTAGCCTTATGACGCGGAACAGGATACCGACCACTATGTACCTGCCGCCTTACTGGTTTTTTGAACAACGTGGACATGACGTTGCCTTAACGCCTTTTCGACCACATCCAAAACAAAAAATTTTTTTAGCTGCTCTACAATCTCTAAACCAATGTCCACTACGGGAGCAATTCCAACAAACAAAATGATTCCTTTTATCGGGACTAAAGGAATTACAAACCGAGGACTCTAAAAGCTCTTATCCGCTACTGTTACTTGAGGATTGACTAATTTATTCTGAAACACCCTACTCTTAACAGCATAAACTTTCTCATTCAACCCAGGATGTTTGTTCTCATATGGATGCTTAGAGGGGTTGCAAATCTTGTTAGGTTTATTAGAAGACGCCAAAACCGAGTTTAGTTTCATCAAAGAAGCTTCTTCTAACCTTTTACACAAATTTACTAGGGTCGACAAATCTTGAATGTCCGACAATGCAAGTGCCGAAATATATTCAGGAACCAAATTTCTTCTAATCATTTTAACTTTAGTAACTTCTGCTGGCTCGTTGGTCAGTCTACTAAAGAGGGTTTGCATATGCGCGACAAATAAAATAATCTTTCGTCTTTACCTTGACGACGATTTCTGATCTTTTCCCAAATGTCATCATCCGAAGAACCAGGTAGAAAATCTTCCTTAAACGTTCTAACAAGGAGTTCCAGTCTCGCAAAGAATTTTCACTGTTCTAAACCAAACTAAAGCGTCACCCACAAAAGTTCACATGCTGATCCAAATAAATCAGCTTCGGATACCTTACGAGATTGTGCCAAATCACTAACTCTATCTAAAAATGAATGTAGTTGTTTGGGGTCACCTGAGAATTTTACAGGCCATGAACCTATAGGTACTGAAGGTGTTACATACGAAGTCGAATGGATAGGTGCACTAACTAAAGGAGATACTACAACGGACCGATCTAAATAGGTGGACTCTGTACTTTTATTGATTTTATCGTACAACTCAGCTTCAAGGGTTAATATCGTTGCTACGGTCTCATTTCTAAACTTAATTGCTTCATCGGGATTTATTGAAGGATTTTCATACGCTTAGCTCGTCCCGAAAGGTGGTTTATCCTTGAACAAGCTCTTCTAAAATTGAGTCTGATGAGTCGCCCTCAAACTCGGACACAATATTACGAACTGACTCGACTGAAACTGAAATTTCTTTACTTTCCGTTGCAAAATCTACTTCATAACACGAAAGGTCAATCAAACAACCAGGCTTATCTATTTCTTTAGCTAACAATCTACCTAAAATTTTCCGTTTCTCCAACACTGGCCTCTCACTTACCACTCCTCTGATTCTTAGTTCATACTCCAATTCTTCTTTAAGTAGACAAACAATTTGGAATTTTTCCGACATGGTTACTACAACCTAATGGAATCAAACCGATAAATCTAACTAATTCGAATCTTACAAAAGCTATCAAAACAAATTCGTAACACTAAAGGTAAAAATCAAAAATGTTTTTGGTAAAATTATTTTGCCAAAACAATATCAAAAATTTAAGGGTCAAAACAGAATTAAAGTCAAAAGTAAATTTGACCAAATTAACGAATTGAGTGTATGGGGATTACCGTTACAACCAATCTTTTATCAAAAAACAAACAAACAAATCTAAATGTCAAATAAACCTTAAGCAAACAAATTTCGGAGCAAAATAATTTTTGGACAAATGGACTTCAAAGGAAAATAAATTTTGAGCTAACAAACTTCGAATCAAATTAAATTTAGAACAAATAAATTTCGAAGCAAATTAATTTTAACAAATAAATTTTAAGGTAAATCAAATTATGAACAAACAACTTTCGAGCTAAATTAAATTATGAACGAACGAATTTCAACAAATTACTCGTTGAACAAACAAATTTCGAGGCCCAAACGTTGCCGGCGCCAGTGCTACATTTTCCTGGCCAGCCTCACACATGGGTGCTAGTGAAACGATATTTTCTTATCCTCTATATTTACACCAGCTCCACGAAGTCTTCCGACGTAGCTAGGGTCTATTCCTGGGGTAGAGCAATGAGCAATGGGGGTAAGTCGAAATCTATGGAGGTTACACTTAACAAAAAAAAAAACAGGCGCCACCAAGTCCAAATTGATTTATATTAGGGGCATAGCAATTTTCTAAGGGCGGACTTGGAGACCCAAAAAAGAGATCGCCTTCGTTGATACACAAACTTGTCTTAACAGAATAAGACGCTGTTCCTGTAAGAAAGAATAATAATTAAGTCACATAAAAATGGGAACACTATTTGCGTCCCTCAAGTATACCTAAAAGTATAGAGAATATTTTCTGCATAATGGGATCATAAAAATTTAGTTCTTATTGCTTTTTGTTTACCAAGTCTGATCAGACTAGATCAGAATTAAAAACTTTAAATGAAGAATATTAATTTACTAATAAGAATTTTCTTTGTTTCAGTAAATAAAATATCATTGTAATTAAATAAAAATAAAAATTTGAAGTACTTGCAAAAATGGTAGTAAGGGTTATCAACTGATCCTTACTCAAATATTTTATAATTCTATGTAACTAAAATGCTATAGTTTCTTTATAACCCAATCAGATCTGTGTGAGTCATTTACAAATGAATATACGAAATTTTCTTTAAGTTAACAAACTTAAATTTAGTTTGAAGTCAAAATAATCACCAAGATATTCTCTAATGTTATCAATAGTGGTTGTACTAAAACGCTAAACATGTTAGCCATTGGGCAATTGTTGACAATAGTGATCAAGCAAACAGGTGATGTAATAGCAGCTGTTAAATTACGTTGAAGCCACGTGTGGTCACATATTTACGAAGCTAAGTGAAAGCAAATTTGATACTGGGAAAACCAGCTTATTTACAGGTAAACTGAATAATAATTTTGTACGTCTAACAAACAAAATGAAATAATGTACTTTCAGAAGGAAGTACTCAAGAAATCATAATTCTATTACGAACCCAAGACCAGCTGTTGTCCTTGGATGTAATGGAAACTACCTCGCAGTGCAGGAACAGCAACTAATTATACTTGCTTTCCATGCTTTAACACAGGTGTAGGAGCAAAGCGGGTTCCTTACTTGGATCACGGCAGCATTACTTCGTAACGTAATCTTCCGTTGTCTAAATTTATTTACTAATATAATTTTTCATTGCGTAGCCAACAAATTAAGGTTTCTAAATTGTAACTTCAAAGGGATCATGTTGTCTCAAATTTTACAGTTGCGATTTTCGACGTGGCGTGCGATATCTACGTTATCCATGCAGTTTTCTAATTTCTCGTTGCGATTTCAGATGTGTCGTTGCGAGTTCAGATGTGTCGTTGCGAGTTCAGATGTGTCGTTGCGAGTTCAGATGTGTCGTTGCGAGTTCAGATGTGTCGTTGCGAGTTCAGATGTGTCGTTGCGAGTTCAGATGTGTCGTTGCGCTAAATAAATTTTGTAAATTAGCTAATATGATAACGAATATACAAAATGTGGATTAGGTACTAACCGTTACTCAGGAAGTGTTTCACAAACATAGAGCGACTCGGAGGTCACTCGCCATTCTTTTAGAATGCATCTTGACGCTGCTTTTAACTATCGACGAGTGCGCTCGCTGCTTTCTTGCATGGTGGGAGGTTCCGGATTTTAGTTCTCGGACCTCTCACGCGCGCGCCAGTGGCTGTGAAATTACACCGAACTCGGAAACAACTCGACTAATAATCCTTGATATTATAATACTATAAAAGTTTGATTGTTACTCGAATATTTATTTTAATTAATAAAGGTATTTTAATATTCATTGTACGTTTAATGAATGGATTCTCCTACTGCAAAAATAAAATTGTTACAGTATTACGCAGCAGGACCGATTTTATACTATTGGATGTAGGTTATTTTGGACATTTCTAACAATAGCTTCCCAATGGTACATAAAATTTATCAAAACTCGGAATATTTGATGTACTATTGCGTTTTATGTATACAACGAATAGTTCCAGGACATTTGCAATAAAATGTTGTATTACGATCCGGGACCGATTTTATACCATTGGATGTAGGTTATTTTGGATATTTCTAACAATAGCTTCCCGATGGTACATAAAATTTTTCGAAACTCGGAATATTTGATGTACTATTGCGTTTTATGTATACAACGTATAGTTCCAGGACATTTGCAATAAAATGTTGTATTACGATCCGGGACCGATTTTATACCATTGGATGTAGGTTATTTCGGACATTTCTAACAAGAGCTTCCCAATGGTACTTAAAATTTTTCGAAACTCGGAATATTTTATGTACTATTGCGTTTTATGTATACAACGAATAGTTCCAAGACATTTGCAAAAAAATGTTGTATTACGCAGCAGGACCGATTTTATACCATTGGATGTAGGTTATTTTGGACATTTCTAACAATAGCTTCCCAATGGTACATAAAATTTATCAAAACTCGGAATATTTGATGTACTATTGCGTTTTATGTATACAACGAATAGTTCCAGGACATTTGCAATAAAATGTTGTATTACGATCCGGGACCGATTTTATACCATTGGATGTGGGTTATTTCGGGCATTTCTAACAAGAGCTTCCCAATGGTACATAAAATTTATCAAAACTCGGAATATTTGATGTACTATTGCGTTTTATGTATACAACGAATAGTTCCAGGACATTTGCAATAAAATGTTGTATTACGATCCGGGACCGATTTTATACCATTGGATGTAGGTTATTTCGGACATTTCTAACAATAGCTTCCCAATGGTACATAAAATTTATCAAAACTCGGAATATTTGATGTACTATTGCGTTTTATGTATACAACGTATAGTTCCAGGACATTTGCAATAAAATGTTGTATTACGATCCGGGACCGATTTTATACCATTGGATGTAGGTTATTTTGGACATTTCTAACAATAGCTTCCCGATGGTACATAAAATTTATCAAAACTCGGAATATTTGATGTACTATTGCGTTTTATGTATACAACGAATAGTTCCAGGACATTTGCAATAAAATGTTGTATTACGATCCGGGACCGATTTTATACCATTGGATGTAGGTTATTTCGGACATTTCTAACAATAGCTTCCCAATGGTACATAAAATTTATCAAACTCGGAATATTTGATGTACTATTGCGTTTTATGTATACAACGAATAGTTCCAGGACATTTGCAATAACTGTTGTATTACGATCCGGGACCGATTTTATACCATTGGATGTAGGTTATTTTGGACATTTCTAACAAGAGCTTCCCAATGGTACTTAAAATTTTTTGAAACTCGGAATATTTGATGTACTATTGCGTTTTATGTATACAACGAATAGTTCCAGGACATTTGCAATAAAAAGTTGTATTACGATCCGGGACCGATTTTATACCATTGGATGTAGGTTATTTTGGATATTTCTAACAATAGCTTCCCGATGGTACATAAAATTTATCAAAACTCGGAATATTTGATGTACTATTGCGTTTTATGTATACAACGAATAGTTCCAGGACATTTGTAATAAAATGTTGTATTACGATCCGGGACCGATTTTATACCATTGGATGTAGGTTATTTCGGACATTTCTAACAATAGCTTCCCAATGGTACATAAAATTTATCAAAACTCGGAATATTTGATGTACTATTGCGTTTATGTATACAACGAATAGTTCAGGACATTTGCAATAAAATGTTGTATTACGATCCGGGACCGATTTTATACCATTGGATGTAGGTTATTTGGACATTTCTAACAATAGCTTCCCGATGGTACATAAAATTTATCAAAACTCGGAATATTTGATGTACTATTGCGTTTTATGTATACAACGAATAGTTCCAGGACATTTGCAATAAAAAGTTGTATTACGATCCGGGACCGATTTTATACCATTGGATGTAGGTTATTTTGGATATTTCTAACAATAGCTTCCCGATGGTACATAAAATTTATCAAAACTCGGAATATTTGATGTACTATTGCGTTTTATGTATACAACGAATAGTTCCAGGACATTTGCAATAAAATGTTGTATTACGATCCGGGACCGATTTTATACCATTGGATGTAGGTTATTTTGGATATTTCTAACAATAGCTTCCCGATGGTACATAAAATTTATCAAAACTCGGAATATTTGATGTACTATTGCGTTTTATGTATACAACGAATAGTTCCAGGACATTTGCAATAAAATGTTGTATTACGATCCGGGACCGATTTTATACCATTGGATGTAGGTTCGGACATTTCTAACAAGAGCTTCCCAATGGTACATAAAATTTTCAAAACTCGGAATATTTGATGTACTATTGCGTTTTATGTATACAACGAATAGTTCCAGGACATTTGCAATAAAATGTTGCATTACGATCCGGGACCGATTTTATACCATTGGATGTAGGTTATTTCGGACATTTCTAACAATAGCTTCCCAATGGTACATAAAATTTATCAAAACTCGGAATATTTGATGTACTATTGCGTTTTATGTATACAACGAATAGTTCCAGGACATTTGCAATAAAATGTATTACGATCCGGGACCGATTTTATACCATTGGATGTAGGTTATTTTGGATATTTCTAACAATAGCTTCCCGATGGTACATAAAATTTTTCGAAACTCGGAATATTTGATGTACTATTGCGTTTTATGTATACAACGAATAGTTCCAGGACATTTGCAATAAAATGTTGTATTACGATCCGGGACCGATTTTATACCATTGGATGTAGGTTATTTCGGACATTTCTAACAAGAGCTTCCCGATGGTACATAAAATTTTTCGAAACTCGGAATATTTGATGTACTATTGCGTTTTATGTATACAACGAATAGTTCCAGGACATTTGCAATAAAATGTTGTATTACGATCCGGGACCGATTTTATACCATTGGATGTAGGTTATTTCGGACATTTCTAACAATAGCTTCCCGATGGTACATAAAATTTATCAAAACTCGGAATATTTGATGTACTATTGCGTTTTATGTATACAACGAATAGTTCCAGGACATTTGTAATAAAATGTTGTATTACGATCCGGGACCGATTTTATACCATTGGATGTAGGTTATTTTGGACATTTCTAACAATAGCTTCCCAATGGTACATAAAATTTATCAAAACTCGGAATATTTGATGTACTATTGCGTTTTATGTATACAACGAATAGTTCCAGGACATTTGCAATAAAATGTTGTATTACGATCCGGGACCGATTTTATACCATTGGATGTGGTTATTTCGGACATTTCTAACAATAGCTTCCAATGGTACATAAAATTTATCAAAACTCGGAATATTTGATGTACTATTGCGTTTTATGTATACAACGAATAGTTCCAGGACATTTGCAATAAAATGTTGTATTACGATCCGGGACCGATTTTATACCATTGGATGTAGGTTATTTCGGACATTTCTAACAATAGCTTCCCAATGGTACATAAAATTTATCAAAACTCGGAATATTTGATGTACTATTGCGTTTTATGTATACAACGAATAGTTCCAGGACATTTGCAATAACTGTTGTATTACGATCCGGGACCGATTTTATACCATTGGATGTAGGTTATTTTTGGACATTTCTAACAATAGCTTCCCAATGGTACATAAAATTTATCAAAACTCGGAATATTTGATGTACTATTGCGTTTTATGTATACAACGAATAGTTCCAGGACATTTGCAATAAAATGTTGTATTACGATCCGGGACCGATTTTATACCATTGGATGTAGGTTATTTCGGACATTTCTAACAATAGCTTCCCAATGGTACATAAAATTTATCAAAACTCGGAATATTTGATGTACTATTGCGTTTTATGTATACAACGAATAGTTCCAGGACATTTGCAATAACTGTTGTATTACGATCCGGGACCGATTTTATACCATTGGATGTAGGTTATTTTGGACATTTCTAACAATAGCTTCCCGATGGTACATAAAATTTATCAAAACTCGGAATATTTGATGTACTATTGCGTTTTATGTATACAACGAATAGTTCCAGGACATTTGCAATAAAATGTTGTATTACGATCCGGGACCGATTTTATACCATTGGATGTAGGTTATTTTGGATATTTCTAACAAGAGCTTCCCAATGGTACATAAAATTTATCAAAACTCGGAATATTTGATGTACTATTGCGTTTTATGTATACAACGAATAGTTCCAGGACATTTGCAATAAAATGTTGTATTACGATCCGGGACCGATTTTATACCATTGGATGTGGGTTATTTCGGACATTTCTAACAATAGCTTCCCAATGGTACATAAAATTTATCAAAACTCGGAATATTTGATGTACTATTGCGTTTTATGTATACAACGAATAGTTCCAGGACATTTGCAATAACTGTTGTATTACGATCCGGGACCGATTTTATACCATTGGATGTAGGTTATTTTGGACATTTCTAACAATAGCTTCCCGATGGTACATAAAATTTATCAAAACTCGGAATATTTGATGTACTATTGCGTTTTATGTATACAACGAATAGTTCCAGGACATTTGCAATAACTGTTGTATTACGATCCGGGACCGATTTTATACCATTGGATGTGGGTTATTTTGGACATTTCTAACTAGCTTCCCAATGGTACATAAAATTTATCAAAACTCGGAATATTTGATGTACTATTGCGTTTTATGTATACAACGAATAGTTCCAGGACATTTGCAATAAAATGTTGTATTACGATCCGGGACCGATTTTATACCATTGGATGTAGGTTATTTCGGACATTTCTAACAATAGCTTCCCAATTGGTACATAAAATTTATCAAAACTCGGAATATTTGCTGTACGATTGCGTTTTATGTATACAACGAATAGTTCCAGGACATTTGCAATAACTGTTGTATTACGATCCGGGACCGATTTTATACCATTGGAGACATAGATGAAAGTTTGCGAAATATACATTTAGTGTCAGACAATTCTAAAACGCGGAGCAAATTTAGTAAGTCTTTGGGTTTACCCCAATTTAAAAAAGTGTAAAAACTGCAAAATGTAAGGTATGCCAAAAGAAAAAGTACGATGAAGAACTTAAAATGAAAAATTCAACTACATCCAATCTTAAAAGGCATTTAAAAACAAAACATTTTAAAAAATATCGAGATTTCTATCCGCAGACTGAAGACCGAGCTGAAAATGAAGTTGCAGGTAGATCTAGTACAGTGTCTTACCAAAAAACCATTTCGGAAATGTCCCAGTGCAAGGTAAGTGTGAAACCTACTTTTCAATTTGTTAAGAGTTAAGAAAATTCTATATAATTGACCATAAAAGCGTAACAATTAATACAATATTACCCAATAATGCCTGCTTTTATCTCTAAAAAGTACCATACATGTGTGTAGTAAGTAGTACTCCTAAGGTCAAAGAACTTCATTTTTATATTGGTTTTATGTTTGTTATTATTTTATGAATAGCTTTAATTGAACATTTTTTACTTCCGTTTTATTGCAATCGCCAGCATAATAAAAACTTTTAAGTGAACCTAAACAAGAAACCATCAACAAAATCTGGATAAACAGCCGCAGAAAAATCAACGGATAAAAAAGTTGTAAAACTGAAAAAAAGTCGCTGATAAGAGAAATTAATTATTATCCCTTAAACTGTTAAAAATTCTTATATTGCATTCGAATTGTTTAAATTATAGTGTAAGTAGATGTAAAACGATAACTAAATAATTTTTTCATATGTATTGCAGTTTCAAACTTTCGGCAGACAAAGCACGTTGCTAGTTATTTCATTAGTCCAATATGAAAAAATTATTATAAAACACTCACAATAATAATACCACATAAAACATTTAAACTTTATTTACAAACTACTGTGCATACATAAATAAAGTACATGCGCAAATAATTGCAGTTTTCTTTTCCTATGCATTATCCTGCGGCTAGTATACGCACAGCCTATACTGTCCGTAATCTTTTTCTTTCCTCAATTTTCATCCGCCGAATTTTTTCTTATTATATGTGGCCTATTTTGGGGTTTTCCAGTTTTAAATAAGTAATATTATACGGGTTGCTTATTTACATAATTTCGTGAAATAAAAATTGGGTTTTAATATATAAAATGTAGAATCTCACAGGACTACGTTTTTTTATAACGAGTTTCGGGATATCGAGTGAGAATTGTGAAAAAGGGGCGTGAATGTAAAAATCAATATAATATAGTGATGGACACGAACTAGATTCGGTTCGGTTATAAGTTCGGTTCGATTTTTTGAACCGAACCAGACTTTTTTCTAACTAAAGTTTTCAAACCTAACCACATGCTCAAGGTTTGATTTCTATTCAGGGCAAAAGGTTCGATTTTCAAATACAAATTTAGTTTAAAAATTTTCACTTTGAGCGTCTCAATCTTAATATACCCACAAATGCACATTTTAAAAATCACTATAGTCGGAAGCATAATGCTTCAAGCATTTGAAAAATATAACGATTTTTAACTGTACATTGGTAATCGAATCTTATAAGTCAATAGATACAAAATGTATCAGGTATTAAGGTTACACATCTAGTGCTACAAAATAAATTTTCCCATCCAAGCGGCAAGCAGCGCGATGGTGGGTCAAAAAGTTTTTTTTTTTTTATACATCATGGAAAACATTTTTTCTATTTGACACTCTGCAGAATGTATAATTAATTGTTTACTTGATATTTACTTATATAACCATATATAAACACTTAACTATACAGGATGCCCCAACGACAAACTTTCATTAAAGAAATCTCATAACTTACAATTCCTGAAAAACTGAAACTTTGCATGTAGGGGTTACCCAATAAGCCAAATTTAGCTAAGATATTTTCAACGTTGTGAAACTTCCGGTTATATCAAAATTAACTGTCAATTTCATTATTTTAAATGGCATACTACACATTTTATTCCTTATTTGAATAGTGCGCGAGTAGATTATTATTTTGATATTAGGGTTTGTAAAACTATTTTCAATTGTTTTGCTTCCAGGAATTTTTTTCCTTAAAAAGTGCACTTTGGAGGATCAGAGAAATGGCATTAATAAACATTTTATTAAAACGGTTTATATGTTGTGTTTGCGTAACAACGTAACAAATGTTTCTCAATCTCAATAAGAACACTAACATAGTTTTTACAATTTAATAACGCGAATTTAAAAACTAATAAGTAAGAATAAGCAATGAAATTCGTTAACAAATATTTGTACTTTACTTGAGCTCAATTTATTAAAAAAATTATGTATAACCTTAATTTCCGCAATACCATAAACGTAAGCAAAATTAAAGAAAATTAAGCACAAACCGGAATTTTCCAAATAACTGATTAAACTTTTATGCTCGTTCATGTCGAGATATAAAAAAATGCGGTTCAATTATAAAAATTACATAATTTTTCAATTCTGAATTTTTCACCTCCTAAAATTGTAAAAACTATTTTATTGTTTTTATTGAAAAACATTTCTCAAGGGGTAATGGAAACAACCTACAATCCATTTTGATTAAATGTTTATTAACACGATTTTTTAGATCAATAATTCCTGGATGCATAATTGAAGATACATGCACTTAAATCAAAATAACCATCTGCTAAAGCACCATTTATATATGCAATAAAATACAGGATGTGCTATTCAAAATAATTAATATGACAGATATTTGCAAGACTTCAAAACTATTTTAGCTATAGTTTCGCCTTGTTCGATAACTCCTACACAAAGTTTCAGTTTGCCAGTAAAATTGTAGTTTTTAAAATACTTTTAATGGAAGCTCACTGGGGGATATCCTGTATACATGTCTTTTTTTATATTAAAGAGCTAGATTCTTTGTAAGTATATGTTATTGTTTTACTTAATACGTATCAGATTCTCTATATACGGCGAAAGCAGCCTTTCCATACTTTTGAAGAACCCTGCATATATTAATATTGAACATTTTTATAGATAAGATTGTCGGCATTTTTTTCATTGTAACATTTTATTTTTCCAGTCGTAATTTAATTGCATTGAATTACACGCTAAGCGTGTATTGTTGCTTAGAGATCTAGTTGTATTGATATATCTGTGTCGCATAAAGCTATTTCCAAGTAAATATCTATTTGATTGTTTCGTGTTCCCCCCTCTGACGGCGCGACCGCTCGGCTCTGGTTTCGATGAACAGTCGGCCACGAGCAACAGCTTTGTTAAGATGTATTTTTGGCTAGAGGCCGGCAACCTTCGTATCAATTATTAATTGTGGAGATATCTTCTAATAACGGTTGGTAAAGTATATATTATACGAACTAATGTAATTTGAGGTAATTTTATTTAGCGCGACCTTTAGAACACGACAACGACAAAATATAATGCAACAAAATATTATGCGACGAGATATGATTCGACAATGTGAAATGCAACAAATATAATTCGACAATTAAGAATGGAACCAATATAATTCGTCATCTAGGATCCAAAGAATTACCGTTATTTAGGAACAGTCGATTTAAACTTTGCCTAATAAGAAATTTGTCTAATAAGGAATTAATAGAAGTTAATTTGGATGGAGTCGTTTCAAATTAGAAACGCTGTTAACTTTGCTTGAAGAACGGAAATCCCGTCTTAGTTTGTTGTGAAGCGGCTAATGCAGTTTTTGGCTCGTAATTAGCTATAAGATCTTTTTTTGCATGTGTTTCAAAGTTTAGAACACGTTAACTTGCTTTTATGTTTAGTACACGTAAATTGTGTAAACTTCAATTAATTGTTGAGCTGGTTTTACAAGCTGTAAAACGAAATTTTGTTGAATTAGCTTTCTAAAAAACATGCTTTGTTCCATATGAACCGTCTATAAGTTCAACATGTGTTTTCGACGTCATATTTTTCTATTTTGTACAGTTGACAGATGCTTTCTTGAAAGCAAATGCTTTGAGCAGCTGTAATGCAATTTAAACAAACATGCCTATTTTTGTGATCAGCTTTATCTATACATAGATTATTAGACGCAAATTTAAAAGTTCAAATTCTCATTATGTTAGGTTCTAGTAATTTGTTAGCTACCTGAAAAGATCTGCCCAGGTTAGAATTTAATTCACTGTGTTATGCTTACCAATCATTATCACTTTAATTTGTATAACAAGTTCATGTTTAAAGTAAAGTCGGTTGATTAATGAAAGAAAAAAAGGAAAGTTAAAACTTTAATTTTGATGTAGTTGATTATGACCATTTTTTGTTACAAGTTCCGATATTTTAAAAGAGTTTTTTTAGTAAACATTTAGTTCAAAATCTAAGACTTTTATTTTGGTCAAGAGCGATCAAATCTAATTACATAAAGCCAAAATTTTTCTGAGTAATAATTTGATGCCAATATTATATTGGAAATACTTTTTTTATTATTTCTTTATATATATTTATAGGACACAAGTGGTGTTCTACTTTTTTATTTGTTGAACCATTGTAATTTCTTACAGGAGCTGCGTCTTATTTTGTTAAGACAGGTTTTTGTTAACGAAGGCGATCATTTGTTCTTTGGGTTTCCACGTCCGCCCTTAGAACTGTGCTTTGCAATTATCGTCATTATCT
This sequence comes from Platerodrilus igneus, assembly GCA_036346225.1. NCBI lineage: Eukaryota > Metazoa > Arthropoda > Insecta > Coleoptera > Lycidae > Platerodrilus > Platerodrilus igneus. The sequence goes on from JARFIW010001695.1 coordinate 321,592, forward strand.
CAGGACATGGTGGCGCCTATTTGATTTAGCTTAACTTTGGTTTGCAAACAGAATTCGACTTACCCCCCCACTTCTAGTTGCTCTACCCAGGAATAGACCCCTAGCTTTGTCGGAAGACTTTGTTCTCTAGCGCCTTAATATAAAAAAAAGACGTTCTAGTCCCATCCAACGTAAGGCCTAGCAAAAATAGTTACACTGGCGTCACAACGTGAGGCCAGCCAACTTTAGAAATTTGTATCATCATAATAATTAAAATTTCCAGTAAAACATGCGACAAAAAAATATTCATAGACAACAAAGTAATGTCTACCTGATACGAGAGACTTGAATAATCAGTTCTCTGAACGGATGCTAGCACATTCTCGAAATGTAGACCTATACACAAGCAATCTGTAAAATGGAAATTGGCAACGTTCTTTGTTTAGAATATGAGGAAACAATATTCAGTCATATTTTGAATACTTTCCTTGAAATATGTTACTATATACTAGTAGTAGTACATGAATTCTAAAATGCTTTTGTTACTTAAGGTTGAAGTTTGCCGCAAACCACCTTCTATTTTGGATTGCCTGTGCAAGTGTGCATCATCTCCAAATACCTTTGAGATTCTTCGAGGTTAAAATGATACTATAAACTATAATTTATTAAGGTGTATATATTCAACTTTTGTAGAAAAACATAATAATAGTAAAGAAGTATTTTTATACAACTGAAAATACATCTATTAACAAATGATACGTTCCATTTGGATGTTGAAAAATCTATACATCACTCAAGGTTTTAGTTACATTCCGGTCCGAATCGGCCCGGCCCGGCCCGAAATTCAAGCCGGGCCTCAAGCCGGGCCGATGCGTTTTGGTTCGGGCCGGGCCGCCGGGTCGGGCCGGAGCAAATTATTTCGGGCCGGGCCGGGCCGCATCTAAAAGCCCGGTCCGGCCCGGCCCGAATCCATCCCTAGTTACGGTATATCGTGCGGACCAAAGGAAAATAAAGTACCGTAAATAAACTTTCAGTAGCCCTCACCGGGTACCACAACAAAATAAAAGAACCGAAGGAATTTTGCCGTGCTAGCTAAAAGCGTCGTACAGCGGGGTAGGTCACACATAAAGAGAAAAAAAAGAATTGGGAACCTCGAAGTAAAAATTTTATTTACAACTACCTGGAGTAATCATAATACATAAAAATATTTTTCAAATCATTAATAAAAAACAAACGTGTTACACGAGAAGAAAACCCAGCTCTCAACGAAAACAATAATTGCCTTAAAGTATCCCAAAATGCTTAAGTAAACAAAGCTATTGACAAAACGTATATATTTAACTTTTGCGGAAGGCCTGACAATCGTTGAGGACAATAATATTTCAATGCAAGCGATACCCAATTTTTAATACTAAACTAATATTTCCAAACCAAAGGTTTTTGATAAATAAAAAATTACAAATTATATTGCTAGAGAAATTTGCTATATCCAAATGATAATAGCATGTTCTAATAAAACGTACATGATGTTGAATGAGAACTTTTTCAATTTCAGGGACGGAACGTAACAAATTCCCCCATAACAAGATTAAAAGGTCGGGTAGAAAACAGAAGCAGAGGTCCAAGTAGTACACTAATAAGATAAACAAAAGAAAATCCGTTACAGAAAATTCAAAAAAAACAAAAAGAGATTTGTATCCGGCTCTAGAAACCAACATACGCTAACATGACGCACCAAAAAGAAATTCGCTTCAAAAAACTCAAAAAAAAAAAAAAATCTTTATCCGGCTTCAAGAACCAGTACATACCAATAGAATGAACGAAAAAAAAATTGCTTCAGAAAACACCAGAAGAGCCCAAGAAAAAAAAGTTTTATGCAGAAACCTCAAACAAAATAAAAACTTTATCAAACGAAGTCAGAAAGTGTCCAGGTTTATAGGAAAAAGGGAAGGTATAAAGTAGCGATCACCGAGGACAAAGATGAAATGGCCTAACACTGCAAAAGTCGTCGCAGGACGGATATCTCTAAGAAAAAAAAAGTAAAGTTTTCATCCTCGAGGAAAGAAATTGGGTTCTCGTGACAAAGCCAAAAGGTAAGAAAAGAAATGAGAAGGAAAACCAACAGTACAAACCAGAACGAGACAATAACAGTCAAGCCTCAAAGTAAACAAGGGAACTACGAGAATGCTGAATATAAAACATGAGCTATTTCAGCCTGTGGTAACAAGGAATCGTATTAAACGAACAACCGAAAGAAAGAATTGCTAACTAGGCCAAAAAGTCGACTAAGTCGTGTCTTCCAAAAAAAATTAAGAAGGTTAAAAGCACTTACCACAGGAAGCGAATTAAAAACATTAATCAATTTATTATGAGTACTAAAACCAGCCAAAGGAAAGAAAAATAAAGAGGACCAAAAAGAACGGAGAGGCAAAACCAAATTAAAAACTTAAGAAACAATATAGAAGAGAACAAAAACCATAACCGAGTGTAGTTACGTAAGTGGGGGTGTCGTTGTGGGTGTGGGTGTGGGTGTGGGTGTTGATGTTGGTGTGGGTGTGGGTGTGGGCGTGGGTGTGTGTATGTGCGTGTTTTGTGTGTGTGCGTGTGTGTGTACGTGTATGCATAGATGTATGTGAGTACGTGCGTATGTGTGTGTGTGTGTTGAACTGCATTAGTCGCCTCTTACTAGAGGCAGTTCGTACCGTGGGACTATTCTAATCACGGACTCACATGGGGTTGAGTGAAAGAAAAGAAAGTAACCCCAGCAAAACAGGAAACTCAATAAAGGGATCGTAATATCTAAAATTCAAATTCTAAGAGGAATAAAATCGGCATAAAAGTCTGGGGCGCGAAAATTAAGTATGGAGCTTAAGACGTTTGCGCCGCCAGCAGGAAAATGAAGCAAGGTCAGGGCCGTTAAGATCGTCAGGATAGGCAGGTTTGAATTTTTTGACGTGCCAGATGTTCTTGACACCAAAAAGATCGGTGATTGAAATGACATGAAGCGTCGGACAAAGCAAAATTATAGCGCCAAATAGAATCACCTAAACGGAAAGAAACAGGGCGACGGCGGAAGTTATAGCGGTTATAAGTGTTTCTGTAGGCAGCAGACAGTTTCTTGAGGACATGGGAGATGATAATTTTGAAGTGTTCGGGATCAGGGGAAGGAGACTCGGGATCAGGTTACATGTCGTTTATCTCGGACAGTTGTTCGAAATATTCGCGAAGAGGATATATTCACGACCAAACATGGCAAAGTAAGGAGTACAACCAAGGATCTTGTGTTTGGACGTTTGGATGGTGCAGGAAACTTGTGGAAGAGTGACATCCTAGTGACGCTAGTTGTCTCGGATATAAGAAAAAAGCATGGCTTTAAGGGAGCGGTTAACGCGTTTGGTAGGATTGACTTGCGGATGGTAACGGGCGGTAAAGAGGATTTTGGAATGATAACGGGCACACAAGGAAGTGAACTGACGACTAGGAATTGTACACCGTTAACCGAGATAAGGTTTTGTAGAACACTGAAAAGTAGAAAAGCTTGATCTTCAAGGATTTTGGATACGGATACTGCAGTGGCACTACGTATAGGGAAGAACAGAGGAAACTCAGTAAAGTAGTCAGCCACTACAAGGATATAGCCATAACAACGAGTGAGTAGAACGAAGAAGAGGATCTACTATGTCACAGGAAATGATCTATCAAAGATACGATAGTTTGGCCGTAGGGACAAAGGGACGAGCAGGGGGTAACTGTTTGACTTTGTGAACCGCACAAACCGGACAACGGCGGATTTAACGACTGACGTCAGCTCTGAGACAGGGCCAGTAATACTTTTAGAGGGGACGGGCAGAAATTTTGCTCACGCAACAATTACCGGAAATAGGAGGATCGGGATGGAGGGATATTAGATTTCCTAATAATCCGGAGAATCGGCAGCGATAGGAGTTTTGTGGCGACGAAAAATGGTATTGCCAACTACGAACCAGGAAGCATAACGGATGGGGGAGATAGGAACTTGTTAGAGCCTGGAATTAACCAAGGTTCCGGAGTAGGAAGGGTAACTACGAAGGAGGTAATGGTAGAAATAGAAATTGGTTCAAGGACAGGAACGGAACGGGAAAGGGCATCAGGAACGACATAATTTTTACCCTTACAGTGAATAATGATAAGATCATATTACTGGAGGAGAAGGCACGAGCAAGCTAAGCGACCGGAAGGACTTTCTAGTTTATTGAGCCAAAGGAAGGAATGGTGATCGAACCACCAAGAATGGCACATGTGGGTTCGGCGTCCAGAAAACCCGTAAAAAAAAGTAGAAAAGATCTGAACGGACAGATACGGGCGTTCGTCGCCACGAATATTGGCACACATAAAATCTAGGACGAAACGAGATTGAGCGTCCAGGCCCTCGAGGGAAGAGTCCGAGACTAAGGACAATGTAGGGGTTTCTTCTTGGTTCGAAAACTTTACCGACGGTTTGATAGAATTTCGCAGTGCTGTAAGCAGTCGCGTCGGGTCACTCCATTGCGGTCGCGACCGTAGCAGTGTAAAACTTGCGCCGGAAAACAATTAGACAAAGTATGACCCGGTTGATAGCAATTCCAACATCTAAGAACATAATTCGAGGTATTACTTGAAGACCTATTTGCCGAAGAAGGGTATGGTGTGGTAGCAGTAGAGTGACCAGGAAGAGGTACCGAGGCGGATGTAGAAATAGTGACAGAAGTAATGTGATTTTTAGTGGGGGATGTTTGGCGAGTGGTGGTGGTATGGTCTTGGAAACGAAAAGTATTTTTAGGAGGCGGGGTCGGACCAAAAGTGAGTTCAGGTTCCACACAATTACCTCTCTTTATAGGTGGCACGTAACTATCGGTCCTATACTTTTTATCTCTAACCTCAGACATTCGTCCCCTAATTCTTGCAAGGAGCTGACGGTAGGCAATTGAGTTGTATAAAACGGAGCAAGGTTACGGATCACAACATCCAGTTGAACATCCTGGAGTATAGCAGTGTACCGACGAAACAGGGAAGTCATGCATGTTAAATAGTCTCAAAACTTTCTGGCGAACCCTGCGTCCTGCGTAAGGTATCATCAAATAGTCTTCGTTTATAATCAGGTGGTTCAAAATTGCGTACCATTAAATCAGCTAATATCCGCCAATTAAAAAACCGATTACGGTTACTCCGGTACCATCGCAAGGCTTTCGATCCAAAGAGGTCAACTGCTTGTTTAAATAATTGGGGTTCAGACACATTACGAGCTGACCTAAGCTCTTCAACCCTGTCAAAAAAGTCATGTACAGTAAGAACGTTAAGATCTTCACTGAATTCAAGATACCATTTTCAACCAGTTGCGAACAGGATTTATCAATTGCCGTGGCGTTAGAACTTTCTGATTGAGAGGTGGTCGGCGTATCGGGAGTGTTGATTTCGGGATTTATGGCTGCAAGATTCACTGCTGCAACCCTGGCCTCCAGATTACTGGCTACGGAAGGGAGTTGCTTTAAACAGTTTAATAAAATTAAGAGTCTTGTTTGTAAGTCGTCACAAAAATCCGCTGTTTGGGCGGTAATCCCGACACGGCCGACTTATTAAAAAATGGCAGGTGAGCATTTTTCACAAAAACTACGCCCTCGTTCGGATGAGAGGTTAAATGGAGGTCCCGTGTGTGAGTGTTGTCACGCACGTTAAAGATCCCTACCTTGCCTGGAACGGCAAGGGTTCGCAAAATTCTAAATTTCCAGGCAACAAAAAACTCGCCTCCTGGCCAATGTAGTACCTTCGGGTGGAGCATGTGGAGCAAATCTAATGTTTGGGCGGTAAGCTTACGGAGAAAAGGAATCAAATACTTTCCAATACGTGTAGGAGATGTTAGCGGATGAGCGGATGGAAGCTACGGTTGAATCCGAATTCGCAAAGTTATTACTGAATTCTTCCAATTTGGTCTCAATGGTTTTTAATTCGGCCTTCGGGTTTAACTCGTAGAGTGGGTCAACAAAGAATTTATCGGTTGATTTACTTTAAACAAAACACGAAAACGTGCTCTCGGGCGTTCGACGGTGTCCGTAGCCGCTACAGGTGTTCTTCTAATTAAAATCTCAAAGGTAAGTTCGTCTTTGCGTGACTGATTTAGGTCCATTTTATAGTCTGCCATTTTAACGCGATCAAAGAATATTATAGCCAAAAGAATATGTTAAAACATACGTGAAAGAAGAAGTTGAAATCTAGCCACAAAATTAATAGGGGCAAAAGAAATAGAAACTAGAAATACTGATAGCAACAGGTGGGAATAACACAATATAATCTAGAAATATTAATAGGAATACGGCGCCGGTGTTTTCAAGAACTCAAATCGCCAGCAAAAACACAATACTGGTAACTCGGTAGGACGTAAAATTTACAGAAAATCCCAAAGTAACAGACAGGGAACAATAAAACGAATGCAACAGAAATTTATATCCGGACGGAGCGATGTATGTACAAAAATAATTCAGGGTCGAATTTTTAGTAGAAATAGAGGTATTCAAGAGCCAAACGTTAAGAAAATGAGTGGTTTTGAAAATCGAGGCAAAAGTTAAGGAAAGGATCAGGGCCAAACTTTGGGTATGCCAAATTTTATGTTACGGTAATCCATGCGGACCAAAGGAAAGTAAAGTAGAGTAAGTAAAATTTCAATATCCCGCACCGAGTACCGCAACAAAATAAAGGGAGAATTGAAAGAATTTTGACGTACTAGTTAAAGGCGTTGTAGAGTAGGGTAGGTCACACATAAAGAGAAAAAAAAAGGAATTGGGAACCTCAAAGTATACATTTTATTTACAACTACCTTAAGTAACCATAATACAATAAAAATATTTTTCAAACCATTATATAAAAAAACGTGTTACATCAAAAAAGAAACCCAGCTCTCAAGGAAAATAATAACTTGTTTAAAATATCCCGAAGAATTTAAAATACAAAAATTTTTACTATAATAATAAATACATTCCTAAGTTCACAAATTATCCCGAAGGATTTTCACAGTACCATAAAATATTAAAGTAAGAATATAATTGTTACCTTGCAAACTTTCCTGTCGAGTAATTTAAATGGTCTCACAAGCATATTAAATAGAAAAAAATTATTTACACAACATCTAGAATAGACTCACAAATCATCTGGGCCCAACACAGTACATTCAAAATAATAAATATTTAAATTTTAGGTTGTTTAGAGACACAGCGGGGCGTGCAGCAGGAAACTGAACGTTAATTACATCGGTGTGCAGCGTTATCATAGCAATATATTTCTAAATGTGTATTTTCTCTCCCCTTTTATTTATTTAATTTAAATGTGATTAATTTAGAAGGTTTCAAATTCACTAAAATACCAATTTTCGGTGCTAAGCTCCTGAATACTTTTTATGTTTGTATGCTAAATGTATTAAGTGACTTCTAAATATTGTTCATTTTACAAATGTATACCCCGGCTTTTTAAAACTCCAAACAACTCTCTCAGGGTAAATTTCAAATTAAAATGATACTAGTTCGGGGTTCAATGACTAATATCAAATTGCAAATATGTGGATACTAGCTCCCTCTGTACGAAATCAGAATAAGCATCTGAAAAACACAAATGCCGGTAAGGTTAGTTCTACACTAAACTATACACAACAGTAACCCCTAACTTATTTTAGTATTGTAAATATTACTGAATGTTACTGGATGTTAAATTTTAATTTTCAGATAATAACTATGATAAATACCTTTTTTTCGATTCCAGAAGGTATGTACAACTTTTCACAGCTTTACGTTGTTGGACCGCTTCCTGAATTAAATACTTTACTTGAAGAGTATCTAATGTGATTAATAGTTGATTTTAGTTTTAGAAACATAAAATGTGAAATACAAATTATAAATATAAATGAAAAATTGGATACTTTATAGTTTGTAGTGCTTTCGATGAAACGATTGAGTTACCAAAACTGGTTCCAAGTATGATGCCCAACTCTTACGATGTTCCTGGGACTCGCACTGAAATCTCCCGTTCTATCTACTACTTTATGATGAATCCAGCTTCCTGTTGCTACCACACGAGTATATTCTGGTTTCGTCTTAACACCACCTTTTTTAACTTCAACGAGGTTGTATGAACCTTTTTTTAAAATTTATTTCAATACTGCACTTGCTGACATATATCTTCAGCTTTGATGACGATACACAATATTCAAATACTTACTTTCAATAATATATATATATATATATATATATATATATATATATATATATATATAAGAGACTTCTTGGAATCTTCAGCAACAACTGAATCCACTAAATAACAAAGTGGATATGAACAACTTGAATACGGTCTACTCTGCGCTCTACAAGTTTAATAACGGTCATTTTCGCAAACAGTGTAGAAATGTTTAATTATGTATTCTGTTTCGTGTGCTTCATTTATTAGTGTGTTCCATTTGTCCATTAAATTATTAAGATATAGGTTTTAGATTACGACTTACAGGTTTTAGATTATGACCATCTGACAACATGATCGATTATTAAATAGGATTAGTTTAGTTATGCTTGTTGCGCCGTATGATTAGGTTTAAATGCATGTTGTTATATGTTAATTAATTTATTTATTTATTTATTTTATCCAATTGACTGTGTTACATTTTAATTGTGTTGCCGTTGTAACAGTTTTATTTTCGAGTTGATAAACCTCTTCATTAAAGGTACAAAAATAATAAAACACATTTATTAAGTAAAGTCGTAATACGTTTAACAATTAAATTATTACATTGAAACAGCATCTTGATTCGTTAGTCTATTTGTTTTGGATGTCGGTGTATTCCACAGCCAGTCGCAAATACGCTTAGAGGTGTGACAACCTCCCCGTTTGGACCCTCCGATCGTCCGAGAGCGCGGGATAAAGACTCGGCCATAGGTAGAAGAAAGAGCAGGATGTATACGAGGACGATGGCCAGTGACCTGCGGGTCGGTTTGAATGAGTGAGCACATTTTTAGAATAACGCGCAACAAAATTTAGGCGATGAGAATCTAAACGACATGAATGTAGGCAACAAAATTTAGGCGATAAGAATTTAATTCACAATTTACGATGCAGTTAGTACTTTGAATACGAGAATCGACGTTAAGAAAACCACTTCATTTTACCATGTGTATTTAGAGGATGGAAAGCTGATCTAATTAATAGAAGATCGTTTGTTGCTCCGAGCCGAGATGCTACGTTGATAGAATGTAAGCAGTAAATGCCGCATGGCGATGCACTTCCTAATCCAGTCTTGGAAAGCAGTTTTGTTTGGTTCGTAGTAGCTTTAAGAAATTCTTTTGTGTTTCATTCAGGAAGCACGCTATTTTGTTTCGATGTGTAGAAGTGCGTATTTGTTATTTGCTTCAACTATTGCTAAGCTGGAATTCCTAGTATTAAATTTAAAAATCACTCACTTGATTTTGTAAGAATATAATCTGTTAGTTACAATAACAGGTGTAATTACATCATTTGTTTGTTTGAAATATGTTGTTGGCACATGTATCCGTGATGGCAGATGCTTAACACTGCGTCACTACCGACTTTGAAAACAAGAATATTTTTGTGAACATTTTCATTTTAAACTGAAATTAGTACTTCGAACTTAAAGAGAAAAATTTGTATTTTAATGTCTATAATGTAATTGACCTAAACAGATCTGAGTGGGTTAGAAAATATTGGTGTAACAAGTTACACTTTGTTGTAATGTATTTGATCATGAATAAGGTTGATAGACCTTACGTTAATTTTACAAAGTAATTCAAGTAATTATTTAATTTTGTTGCATTGAATTTTATTTAAAGAAAAAGAGATTCTTTCTAGTAAATTATTAATCCAAGCTTAAAGTTTTTTATTTTGATCAAGTGTGATCAAACCTAACCGCCGAAAATTAATATCTTTAGGAGTTGAATTTTGATGCTACCCTTATATAGAAAATATTATTTTTATATTTTTTTTAGACATATTTGCGGGACACAAACAGTGTTCCAATTTTCTATGTTGATTTAATTAATACACTTTCTTACAGGAACAACGTCTTATTCTGTTAAGACAGGTTTTTGTCAGCGAAGGCAATCCTTTTTTCTTTGGGTCTCCACGTCCGCCCTTAGAAATATGCCATGCCATTAACGTGAATCAATTCGGACTTGGTGGCGCCTATTTGTTTTAGTTTGAGTATGATCCCCCAACAGATTTCGACTTACCCCCCCCCCATTGCTCATAGCTCTACCCAAGGAATAGACCCCTAGTTACGTCGGAAGACTTTGTTTTGCTGACCCCCAACTTCTAGAGTCAGATATAGGTATTAAGAAGAGAACGCTAGTTAAGACCAAATAAGAAAATTCGCTACACTGGCTCACAACGTGGGGCTGGTGCTTTTAGTGCATCAAAAGAAAATTCGTCACACTGGCGCCCAACGTGGGGCGTCGAGGTTTGTTTGTTCAACGTGTGAGGCGTCGAGGTTTGTTTGTTCAACGTGTGAGGCGTCGAGATTTGTTTGTTCAACGTTTGGGGCCTCGAAATTTGTTTACTCATAATTTAATTTTGCTTCGAAATTTGCTAGTTCAAAATTTAATTTACCTCGAAATTTGTTTGTTCATAATTTGATTTGCTTCGAAATTTGTTTGTTCAAAAATTGTTTTGCCTCAAGATTTGTTTGCTCAACGTTTATTTGATATTAAGGTTTGGTTGTTTAAAAGATTGGTTGTAACGTTAAACCACAGTCAGTCAATTAATTAACTTAGTCAAATTTATTCTTAACTTTCATTCTGTTTTGACCCAATATAATTTTTTTGATATTCTTTTGGCAAAAATTATTTTACCAAATACACCTTTTGACTTTTACCTTTAGCTGCCCGAATTTGTTTTGATAATTTTTGTAAGGTTCAGATCATTTAGATTTATCGGTTTGATTCCATTAGGCTTGTGTAATCATGTCGGAAAAATTCCAAATTGTTTGTCTACTTAAAAAGGAACTGGAATAGTGAGTGAGAAACCAGTTTTGGAGAAAGGAAAATTTTAGGAAGACTGTCAGCTAAAGAAGCTGATAAGCCTGTAGTTTGATTTGCTTGAGTCAATAAAGAACATTTTTGTCCAAATTTGATGATAAGGCTAGAGTTCCTATTTTGAAGGTACATTGGAGTGAGCTGTCGTCGTGTCATTTGAGAATTGCTCTTGTGCATAAGCACGTTTTTGATTTTGTTAGCAGATTTTTGTTTAGTTCGGCATTGCAACGCAATTTAGTCTAGGCGGAACTTGTCGTCGTGGTTGGTCGCTCAGCAGTATGTTAGTCCAGACGAGACTCTGGAAGAGTTGGTCGCTCGGCATTACATAAGTCTAGACGAGACTCGAGGTGAGTTAGGCGCTCTAGAATTTTTTTTGCATCATATTTTTTGATTTGATGTAAATTTTGGTATTGTTAGTCTAGGTGAGACTCGTAGAGGGTTTGTCACTCTAGCATATGTAGGCGTTGTGAAGCATTGTAGTTGTTTCGACAGTTCAATTGGTAGTAGGATGAGAATGTACCTGAACACTGATTTTTTTTGTTAGCTATTGTCATGATTAGTTTTTTTATTGATGATTCATAAGCAGGAAAATCGCTTTTAGTTGTTTGTGACTGGTTCTCGAAGTATTTGATTTTACAACCTTTGCGTAGTGCCACGGCACATTTGATTGAGAAGTTTTTGGAGGAAATAGTTTCGGTCTGGTCATCTCTTTGATGTTAAGCAATACAGTAGTGGTTTGCTTTGTTTTGTTCCGATTTTTGATTTAGTGTCGTTTCATTAATTTTGAATATTTTGTTTGTTAAGTGGAACAAGTGGTTAAAGATTTTTGTGTTAGATTTGAGGTGTGCATTGGTGTGCATGCTGGTCGTTTTAGTCGCGCGTTATTCGGAGATGTGTTTAGAAGATGTCTTTGAAAGATATCTTTACGATGTAGAAGTAGGTGGGCTATTTAACCTGTTAGTCCTGATTTCTACATATCTAGGTAGAGAGAATATTGGTTTATTCTTTCCCTTGTTTTTGACCGTTAAATTTTTTTGTTTGAGTAGGTCAAAAGTTTGCATGGTGAACCTCACCATTCGATCCATCACTAATGGGATGTGTGTTTAGAGATTAGTGATAGGATAATCAGTAGGGTGTAGCAGATTACAGCCCTATCTGGTTCAATTTTGTATTTGAATTTGATAAGTAACCTTATGGTTAGGTTACCTTAGTTTTGATTATCTCTTTGCAATAAAGTGATAATATTTTGTATTTGAATTTGATAAGTAGCCTTATGGTTAGGTTACCTTAGTTTTGATTATCTCTTTGCAATAAAGTAATAATATTTTGTATTTGAATTTGATAAGTAGCCTTATGGTTAGGTTACCTTAGTTTTGATTATCTCTTTGCAATAAAGTGATAATATTTTGTATTTGAATTTGATAAGTGACCGTATGGTTAGGTTACCTTAGTTTTGATTATCTCTTTGCGATAAAGTGATAATGTTTTGTATTTGAAATTCGTATGCAACCTTTTGGTTAGGTTACTTTTGCTTTGATTACCACTTTGTGATAATAGTGATTTAAATTTAGACCTATTAGTAGGGTCTTCCTTTTGATTGTCACTTTATAGTGATGGTATTTTGAATAGTTATGCTATTTTGATGTTGTAGCATTCTTTTTTTTGTAGATAGAGCTAATTGAGCTCCAGGAAGTGAAGTTTTTTTTGTGGAAGTTGAGATAATTTGTATAATGTTTGGTTACAGTTAGTAAATACTAGCCTTGGTAGGAGTGAGAACCTCTAGTTAAAGGGTTACTTTGAATTTGGATTTTGATTAATTTTTTTGTCCCGTGGAGTGTTTGACTTTATAATTTGACCCCTCCCATTTTTGACTTATACCGATTGTGACTCCCCGATTTTGTCTCCCGATGGACGTTAGGTACACGTAGTTACCAACACACTCGAATTTGTAAATATTTGTCTCCCTCGTTTTAATATATTCATAAAAATTTGTAGTGATAGTTAGGAAGGTAGAAAAGGCTAGTATATTTAAAAAAAAAATTTTTGTGTATTTGTTATACTTAAAGTATAAATAAGAATAAATTCCAGCATGAAACACATGCGCATGCCGCCTAATGCGTAAAAGGGATAATAAAACCGTTTAAAGTGATAAATCCAAATTTACACGGTTTTTGTTGAAGCACGCTGGAATTAGGTACATTCCTTGCTAGTTCGCAAAATTTGATGAAAATTAGTCGTAATAAAATTAAGTTCGACGGAGCAAAAACCTCTAAAATTAAACTACTACCGCATGTACCAACGACTACAGCTGTTTAAAATTTGCGACCTAAAATGCAAATTATAAATTTTATGGGTATTCATTATTGGCCTAAGCTCTGCAGGTAGCAGCAGCTAGAGACACCTCTGTTAAAATAATATTTACTCTATTCCGTTATTTTTGTTTATACCCTTTATAATATCACGATTTTTCTTTATACCTTTTTAGGAGCCGCAACATAGAATATTATTTAGTATTTACATTTTAATTTTCTATATTCATCTGTTATTGAAAGCTATAAAAAGCTAATCGCATTGTATTCGGTATGTTTTTCAACAAAAGATACATTCAAATAAATAAATCTAATTAAGCTGGTTTTTTGTAATCGGGCAGTTTTAAATATTTTTACATATACAAAGTGGTTTCGATTTATTCATAAATAATCTTTAGTGCGAGGCCACAATAATAAGTTAATTAATAGGTATAATACAATAAACCAGCTCAATTAACATACGTTGCAATACTCCTTCAAATTAATTAAATATAACACGGACAATTTCTATTTCAAAGTTCTTGAAAAGTGGAAAGAAGTGAATATTACTTATCGAAAAAAAAATCGAAATTCACAAATCGGTTTAAATCAAATCATTCTCGTTTTCGATTTCTTTCCATTATCACACACTTATCAATATGTGTGTAACTGTACCTGGGTGATATATTAAGAGGAGCGTTAATTATAATTTTGTTTAAGAGGCACCTAAAGAAATCATTAACTGAAATTTTTTACTAAATCAATAAATTGTATATTTCGGTATATAAACTTCGGGCCGGCCCGAATAGCCCGAAAAGCCCGAAAAGCTTGAGGAGTCTGGCCCGGCCCGGCCTGGGCCCGACACGTGCTTGGCCCGGCTTGGGCCCGAAAAAAATTTTGCTGGCCCGGCCCGAAGCCCGGCTTGATATTCGGGCCGCGCTTCGGGCCGGGCCGGGCCAAAGCCCGGGCCCGTGGTCATCCGATGGGTTCTGGCCGGGCCGGGCCGGGCTTTTAGACGCAGCCCGGCTCGGCCCGAAATAATTTGCTCCGGCCCGGCCCGGTAGCCCGGCCCGAACCAAAACGCATCGGCCCGGCTTGAGGCCCGGCTTGAATTTCGGGCCGGGCTTCGGGCCGGGCCGGGCTGATTCGGGCCGGAATGTAACTAAAACCTTAAGTGAAATGATAAATCCAAATTTACACGACTTTTGTTGAAGCACGCTGAATCAGGTACATTCCTTGCTAGTTCGCAAAATTTGATGAAAATAAGTCCTAATAGGTTTAAGTTCGATGGAGCAAAAACCTCTAAAATTGAAATAAAACCGCATGTACCAACTACTACAGCTGTTTAAAATATGCGACCTAAAAAGCAAATTATAAATTTTCTGGATATCCATTATTGGCCTAAGCTCTGCAGATAGCAGCAGCTAGAGACGCCTCTGTTAAAATAATATTTACTCTATTCCGTTATTTTTGTATATACCATTTATAATATCACGATTTTTCTTTATACTTTTTTAGGAGCCGCAACATAGAATATTATTTAGTATTTACATTTTAATTTTCTATATCCATGTTATTTAAAGCTATAAAAACCTAATCACATTGTATTCGGTATATTTTTCAACAAAAGATTCATTCAAATAATTAAATATAATTGAGCTGGTTTCTTGTAATCGTGAGTTTTTAATATTTTTTCATATACAGAGTGGTTTTGATTTATTCATAAATAATCTTCAGTGCGGGGCCACAATATTAAGTTAATTAATAAGTATAATTAAATAAACCAGCTCAATTAACAATACGTTGCAATACTCCTTCAAATAATTAAATATAACACGAACAATTTCTATTTCAAATTTCTTGAAAAGTGGAAAGAAGTGAATATTACTTTTCGAAAAAAAATCGAAATTCAAAAAACCGTTTATATCAAATCATTTTCGTTTTCGATTTACTTCCATTATCACACACTTACCAATATGTGTGTAACTGAACCTGGGTGATATATTAAGAGGAGCGTTAATTATAATTTTGCTTAAGAGGCAACTAAAGAAATCACTAAATGGAATCTTTTACTTAATCAATAAATTTTATACATAAACTTCGGGCCGGCCCGAAATAGCCCGAAAAGCCCGAAAAGCTTGAGGAGTCTGGCCCGGCCCGGGCCGGGCCCGAGACGTGCTTGGCCCGGCTTGAGTCCGAAAAAAAATTTGTCGCCCCGACCCGAAGCCCGGCCCGAATATCAAGCCGGGCTTCGGGCCGGGCCGGGCCAAAGCCCGGGCCCGTGGCCATCCCTAATACGTTGTATACATAAAACGCAATAGTACATCAAATATTCCGAGTTTTGATAAATTTTATGTACCATTGGGAAGCTATTGTTAGAAATGTCCGAAATAACCTACATCCAATGGTATAAAATCGGTCCCGCTGCGTAATACAACATTTTATTGCAAATGTCCTGCAACTATTCGTTCTATATATATATATATATATATATATATATATATATATATATATAACGCAATAGTACATCAAATATTCCGAGTTTTGATAAATTTTACGTACCATTGGGAAGCTCTGTTTAGAAATGTCCGAAATAACCTACATCCAATGGTATAAAATCGATCCCGCAGCGTAATACAACATTTTATTGCAAATGTCCTGGAACTATACGTTGTATACATAAAACGCAATAGTACATCAAATATTCCGAGTTTTGATAAATTTTATGTACCATGGGAAGCTATTGTTAGAAATGTCCAAACTAACCTACATCCAATGGTATAAAATCGGTCCCGGATCGTAATACAACATTTTATTGCAAATGTCCTGGAACTATACGTTGTATACATAAAACGCAGTAGTACATCAAATATTCCGAGTTTAGATAAATTTTATGTACCATTGGGAAGCTATTGTTAGAAATGTCCGAAATAACCTACATCCAATGCTATAAAATCGGTCCCGGATCGTAAATCAACATTTTATTGCAAATGTCCTGGAACTATTCGTTGTATACATAAAACGCAATAGTACATCAAATATTCCGAGTTTCGAAAAATGTTAAGTACCATTGGGAAGCTGTTGTTAGAAATGTCCGAAATAATCTACATCCAATGGTATAAAATCGGTCCCGGATCGTAATACAACATTTTATTGCAAATGTCCAGCAACTATAAGTTGTATACATAAAACGCAACAGTACATCAAATATTCCGAGTTTTGATAAATTTTATGTACCATTGGGAAGCTATTGTTAGAGATGTCCGAAATAACCTACATCCAATGGTATAAAATCGATCCCGCAGCGTAATACAACATTTTTTTGCAAATGTGTTGGAACTATTCGTTGTATACATAAAACGCAATAGTACATCAAATATTCCGAGTTTCGAAAAATTTTAAGTACCATTGGGAAGCTCTTGTTAGAAATGTCCGAAATAACCTACATCCAATGGAATAAAATCGGTCCCGGATCGTAATACAACATTTTATTGCAAATGTCCTGGAACTATACGTTGTATACATAAAACGCAATAGTACATCAAATATTCCGAGTTTTGATAAATTTTATGTACCATCGGGAAGCTATTGTTAGAAATGTCCAAAATAACCTACATCCAATGGTATAAAATCGGTCCCGGATCGTAATACAACATTTTATTGCAAACGTCCTGGAACTATACGTTGTATACATAAAACGCAATAGTACATAAAATATTCCGAGTTTTGATAAATTTTATGTACCATCGGAAAGCTATTGTTAGAAATGTCCAAAATAACCTACATCCAATGGTATAAAATCGGTCCCGGATCGTAAATCAACATTTTATTGCAAATGTCCTGGAACTATTCGTTGTATACATAAAACGCAATAGTACATCAAATATTCCGAGTTTCGAAAAATTTTAAGTACCATTGGGAAGCTCTTGTTAGAAATGTCCGAAATAATCTACATCCAATGGTATAAAATCGGTCCCGGATCGTAATACAACATTTTATTGCAAATGTCCTGGAACTATTCGTTGTATACATAAAACGCAATAGTACATCAAATATTCCGAGTTTCGAAAAATTTTAAGTACCATTGGGAAGCTCTTGTTAGAAATGTCCGAAATAACCTACATCCAATGGTATAAAATCGGTCCCGGATCGTAATACAACATTTTATTGCAAACGTCCTGGAACTATACGTTGTATACATAAAACGCAATAGGACATCAAATATTCCGAGTTTTGATAAATTTTATGTACCATTGGGAAGCTATTGTTAGAAATGTCCAAAATAACCTACATCCAATGGTATAAAATCGGTCCCGCTGCGTAATACAACATTTTTTTGCAAATGTGTTGGAACTATTCGTTGTATACATAAAACGCAATAGTACATCAAATATTCCGAGTTTCGAAAAATTTTATGTACCATTGGGAAGCTATTGTTAGAAATGTCCGAAATAACCTACATCCAATGGTATAAAATCGATCCCGCAGCGTAATACAACATTTTATTGCAAATGTCCTGGAACTACTCGTTGGATACATTAAACACAATAGTACATCAAATATTCTGAGTTTTGATAAATTTTATGTACCATTGGGAAGCTATTATTAGAAATGTCCGAAATAACCTAGATCCAATGGTATAATATCGATCCCGCAGCGTAATACAACATTTTATTGCAAATGTCCTGGAACTATTCGTTGGATACATTAAACGCAATAGTACATCAAATATTCCGAGTTTTGATAAATTTTATGTACCATTGGGAAGCTCTTGTTAGAAATATCCAAAATAACCTACATCCAATGGTATAAAATCGGTCCCGGATCGTAATACAACATTTTATTGCAAACGTCCTGGAACTATACGTTGTATACATAAAACGCAATAGGACATCAAATATTCCGAGTTTTGATAAATTTTATGTACCATTGGGAAGCTATTGTTAGAAATGTCCAAAATAACCTACATCCAATGGTATAAAATCGGTCCCGCTGCGTAATACAACATTTTATTGCAAATGTCCTGGAACTATTCGTTGTATACATAAAACGCAATAGTACATCAAATATTCCGAGTTTCGAAAAATTTTAAGTACCATTGGGAAGCTCTTGTTAGAAATGTCCGAAATAACCTACATCCAATGGAATAAAATCGGTCCCGGATCGTAATACAACATTTTATTGCAAATGTCCTGGAACTATACGTTGTATACATAAAACGCAATAGTACATAAAATATTCCGAGTTTTGATAAATTTTATGTACCATCGGAAAGCTATTGTTAGAATTGTCCAAAATAACCTACATCCAATGGTATAAAATCGGTCCCGGATCGTAAATCAACATTTTATTGCAAATGTCCTGGAACTATTCGTTGTATACATAAAACGCAATAGTACATCAAATATTCCGAGTTTTGATAAATTTTATGTACCATTGGGAAGCTATTGTTAGAAATGTCCAAACTAACCTACATCCAATGGTATAAAATCGGTCCCGGATCGTAATACAACATTTTATTGCAAATGTCCTGGAACTATACGTTGTATACATAAAACGCAATAGGACATCAAATATTCCGAGTTTTGATAAATTTTATGTACCATTGGGAAGCTCTTGTTAGAAATATCCAAAATAACCTACATCCAATGGTATAAAATCGGTCCCGGATCGTAATACAACATTTTATTGCAAATGTCCTGGAACTATTCGTTGTATACATTAAAACGCAATAGTACATCAAATATTCGAGTTTTGATAAATTTTATGTACCATTGGGAAGCTATTGTTAGAAATGTCCAAAATAACCTACATCCAATGGTATAAAATCGGTCCCGCTGCGTAATACAACATTTTTTGCAAATGTCCTGGAACTATTCGTTGTATACATAAAACGCAATAGTACATCAAATATTCCGAGTTTGATAAATTTTAAGTACCATTGGGAAGCTCTTGTTAGAAATGTCCGAAATAACCTAGCATCCAATGGTATAAAATCGGTCCCGGATCGTAATACAACATTTTATTGCAAATGTCCTGGAACTATTCGTTGTATACATAAAACGCAATAGTACATCAAATATTCCGAGTTTTGATAAATTTTATGTACCATTGGGAAAGCTATTGTTAGAAATATCCAAAATAACCTACATCCAATGGTATAAAATCGGTCCCGGATCGTAATACAACATTTTATTGCAAATGTCCTGGAACTATTCGTTGTATACATAAAACGCAATAGTACATCAAATATTCCGAGTTTCGAAAAATTTTAAGTACCATTGGGAAGCTCTTGTTAGAAATGTCCGAAATAACCTACATCCAATGGTATAAAATCGGTCCCGGATCGTAATACAACATTTTATTGCAAATGTCCTGGAACTATTCGTTGTATACATAAAACGCAATAGTACATCAAATATTCCGAGTTTTGATAAATTTTATGTACCATTGGGAAGCTCTTGTTAGAAATATCCAAAATAACCTACATCCAATGGTATAAAATCGGTCCCGGATCGTAATACAACATTTTATTGCAAACGTCCTGGAACTATCGTTGTATACATAAAACGCAATAGTACATCAAATATTCCGAGTTTTGATAAATTTTATGTACCATCGGGAAGCTATTGTTAGAAATATCCAAAATAACCTACATCCAATGGTATAAAATCGGTCCCGGATCGTAATACAACATTTTTTTGCAAATGTCCTGGAACTATTCGTTGTATACATAAAACGCAATAGTACATCAAATATTCCGAGTTTGAAAATTTTAAGTACCATTGGGAAGCTCTTGTTAGAAATGTCCGAAATAACCTACATCCAATGGTATAAAATCGGTCCCGGATCGTAATACAACATTTTATTGCAAATGTCCTGGAACTATTCGTTGTATACATAAAACGCAATAGTACATCAAATATTCCGAGTTTTGATAAATTTTATGTACCATCGGGAAGCTATTGTTAGAAATATCCAAAATAACCTACATCCAATGGTATAAAATCGGTCCCGGATCGTAATACAACATTTTATTGCAAACGTCCTGGAACTATACGTTGTATACATAAAACGCAATAGTACATCAAATATTCGAGTTTTGATAAATTTTATGTACCATCGGGAAGCTATTGTTAGAAATATCCAAAATAACCTACATCCAATGGTATAAAATCGGTCCCGGATCGTAATACAACATTTTATTGCAAATGTCCTGGAACTATTCGTTGTATACATAAAACGCAATAGTACATCAAATATTCCGAGTTTTGATAAATTTTATGTACCATCGGGAAGCTATTGTTAGAAATGTCCAAATAACCTACATCCAATGGTATAAAATCGGTCCCGGATCGTAATACAACATTTTATTGCAAATGTCCTGGAACTATTCGTTGTATATATAAAACGCAATAGTACATCAAATATTCCGAGTTTTGATAAATTTTATGTACCATTGGGAAGCTTTGTTAGAAATGTCCAAAATAACCTACATCCAATGGTATAAAATCGGTCCCGGATCGTAATACAACATTTTATTGCAAATGTCCTGGAACTATTACGTTGTATACATAAAACGCAATAGGTACATCAAATATTCCGAGTTTTGATAAATTTTATGTACCATTGGGAAGCTATTGTTAGAAATGTCCAAAATAACCTACATCCAATGGTATAAAATCGGTCCCGCGTAATACAACATTTTTTGCAAATGTCCTGGAACTATTCGTTGTATACATAAAACGCAATAGTACATCAAATATTCCGAGTTTTGATAAATTTTAAGTACCATTGGGAAGCTTTGTTAGAAATGTCCGAAATAACCTACATCCAATGGTATAAAATCGGTCCCGGATCGTAATACAACATTTTATTGCAAATGTCCTGCAACTATTCGTTCTATATATATATAACGCAATAGTACATCAAATATTCCGAGTTTTGATAAATTTTACGTACCATTGGGAAGCTTTGTTTAGAAATGTCCGAAATAACCTACATCCAATGGTATAAAATCGGTCCCGGCGTAATACAACATTTTATTGCAAATGTCCTGGAACTATTCGTTGATACATTAAACACAATAGTACATCAAATATTCCGAGTTTTGATAAATTTTATGTACCATTGGGAAGCTCTTGTTAGAAATATCCAAAATAACCTACATCCAATGGTATAAAATCGGTCCCGGATCGTAATACAACATTTTATTGCAAATGTCCTGGAACTATTCGTTGTATACATAAAACGCAATAGTACATCAAATATTCCGAGTTTTGATAAATTTTATGTACCATTGGGAAGCTATTGTTAGAAATGTCCAAAATAACCTACATCCAATGGTATAAAATCGGTCCCGGATCGTAATACAACATTTTATTGCAAATGTCCTGGAACTATACGTTGTATACATAAAACGCAATAGTACATCAAATATTCCGAGTTTTGATAAATTTTATGTACCATTGGGAAGCTATTGTTAGAAATGTCCAAATAACCTACATCCAATGGTATAAAATCGGTCCCGGATCGTAATACAACATTTTTTGCAAATGTCCTGGAACTATTCGTTGTATACATAAAACGCAATAGTACATCAAATATTCCGAGTTTTGATAAATTTTATGTACCATTGGGAAGCTCTTGTTAGAAATATCCAAAATAACCTACATCCAATGGTATAAAATCGGTCCCGGATCGTAATACAACATTTTATTGCAAATGTCCTGGAACTATACGTTGTATACATAAAACGCAATAGTACATCAAATATTCCGAGTTTTGATAAATTTTATGTACCATTGGGAAGCTCTTGTTAGAAATATCCAAAATAACCTACATCCAATGGTATAAAATCGGTCCCGGATCGTAATACAACATTTTATTGCAAATGTCCTGGAACTATTCGTTGTATACATAAAACGCAATAGTACATCAAATATTCCGAGTTTTGATAAATTTTATGTACCATTGGGAAGCTATTGTTAGAAATGTCCAAATAACCTACATCCAATGGATAAAATCGGTCCCGGATCGTAATACAACATTTTATTGCAAATGTCCTGGAACTATCGTTGTATACATAAACGCAATAGACATCAAATATTCCGAGTTTTGATAAATTTTATGTACCATCGGGAAGCTCTTGTTAGAAATATCCAAAATAACCTACATCCAATGGTATAAAATCGGTCCCGGATCGTAATACAACATTTTATTGCAAACGTCCTGGAACTATACGTTGTATACATAAAACGCAATAGTACATCAAATATTCCGAGTTTTGATAAATTTTATGTACCATTGGGAAGCTCTTGTTAGAAATATCCAAAATAACCTACATCCAATGGTATAAAATCGGTCCCGGATCGTAATACAACATTTTATTGCAAACGTCCTGGAACTATTCGTTGTATACATAAAACGCAATAGTACATCAAATATTCCGAGTTTTGATAAATTTTATGTACCATTGGGAAGCTCTTGTTAGAAATATCCAAAATAACCTACATCCAATGGTATAAAATCGGTCCCGGATCGTAATACAACATTTTATTGCAAATGTCCTGGAACTATTCGTTGTATACATAAAACGCAATAGTACATCAAATATTCCGAGTTTTGATAAATTTTATGTACCATCGGGAAGCTATTGTTAGAAATGTCCAAATAACCTACATCCAATGGTATAAAATCGGTCCCGGATCGTAATACAACATTTTATTGCAAATGTCCTGGAACTATTCGTTGTATACATAAAACGCAATAGTACATCAAATATTCCGAGTTTTGATAAATTTTATGTACCATTGGGAAGCTTTGTTAGAAATGTCCAAAATAACCTACATCCAATGGTATAAAATCGGTCCCGGATCGTAATACAACATTTTATTGCAAATGTTCTGGAACTATACGTTGTATACATAAAGCGCAATAGTACATCAAATATTCCGAGTTTTGAAAAATTTTATGTACCATTGGGAAGCTCTTGTTAGAAATTCCAAAATAACCTACATCCAATGGTATAAAATCGGTCCTGGATAGTAATTCAACATTTTATTGCAAATGTCCTGGAACTATTCGTTGTATACATAAAACGCAATAGTACATCAAATATTCCGAGTTTTGATAAATTTTATGTACCATTGGGAAGCTTTGTTAGAAATGTCCAAATAACCTACATCCAATGGTATAAAATCGGTCCCGGATCGTAATACAACATTTTATTGCAAATGTCCTGGAACTATTCGTTGTATACATAAAACGCAATAGTACATCAAATATTCCGAGTTTTGATAAATTTTATGTACCATTGGGAAGCTATTGTTAGAAATGTCCAAATAACCTACATCCAATGGTATAAAATCGGTCCCGATCGTAATACAACATTTTATTGCAAATGTCCTGGAACTATTCGTTGTATACATAAACGCAATAGTACATCAAATATTCCGAGTTTTGATAAATTTTATGTACCATTGGGAAGCTTTGTTAGAAATGTCCAAATAACCTACATCCAATGGTATAAAATCGGTCCCGGATCGTAATACAACATTTTATTGCAAATGTCCTGGAACTATCGTTGTATACATAAAACGCAATAGTACATCAAATATTCCGAGTTTTGATAAATTTTATGTACCATTGGGAAGCTTTGTTAGAAATGTCCAAAATAACCTACATCCAATGGTATAAAATCGGTCCCGGATCGTAATACAACATTTTATTGCAAATGTCCTGGAACTATTCGTTGTATACATAAAACGCAATAGTACATCAAATATTCCGAGTTTTGATAAATTTTATGTACCATTGGGAAGCTATTGTTAGAAATGTCCAAATAACCTACATCCAATGGTATAAAATCGGTCCCGACGTAATACAACATTTTATTGCAAATGTCCTGGAACTATTCGTTGTATACATAAAACGCAATAGTACATCAAATATTCCGAGTTTGAAAATTTTATGTACCATTGGGAAGCTTTGTTAGAAATGTCCAAATAACCTACATCCAATGGTATAAAATCGGTCCCGGATCGTAATACAACATTTTATTGCAAATGTCCTGGAACTATTCGTTGTATACATAAAACGCAATAGTACATCAAATATTCGAGTTTTGATAAATTTTATGTACCATTGGGAAGCTATTGTTAGAAATGTCCGAAATAACCTACATCCAATGGTATAAAATCGGTCCCGGATCGTAATACAACATTTTATTGCAAATGTCCTGGAACTATTCGTTGTATACATAAACGCAATAGTACATCAAATATTCCGAGTTTTGATAAATTTTATGTACCATTGGGAAGCTATTGTTAGAAATGTCCAAAATAACCTACATCCAATGGTATAAAATCGGTCCCGGACGTAATACAACATTTTATTGCAAATGTCCTGGAACTATTCGTTGTATACATTAAACCAATAGTACATCAAATATTCTGAGTTTTGATAAATTTTATGTACCATTGGGAAGCTATTGTTAGAAATGTCCGAAAATAACCTACATCCAATGGTATAAAATCGGTCCCGGATCGTAATACAACATTTTATTGCAAATGTCCTGGAACTATTCGTTGGATACATTAAACGCAATAGTACATCAAATATTCCGAGTTTTGATAAATTTTATGTACCATTGGGAAGCTCTTGTTAGAAATGTCCAAACTAACCTACATCCAATGGTATAAAATCGGTCCCGGATCGTAATACAACATTTTATTGCAAAGTCCTGGAACTATTCGTTGTATACATAAAACGCAATAGTACATCAAATATTCCGAGTTTTGATAAATTTTATGTACCATTGGGAAGCTCTTGTTAGAAATTCCAAAATAACCTACATCCAATGGTATAAAATCGGTCCCGGATCGTAATA
>JARFIW010001696.1:0-168066 GCA_036346225.1 Platerodrilus igneus
GTTTTCAGTCTTGTTACAAAGTATAAAACCTGAAATTTATAGAGTGAAATCACAATGGGATAAAGAGTTAAGGCAAAAAAATTCCCGGTTTGTGTGTTTACATGATAATAGACCGAGTTTTTGAATCTTATTAGTTATCCATCATACTAAATACTAATACATAGTCAAACATAAACAAGGGAATAACAGTCACAAAAAGCTAAAAGTTTTACCTGGTAAAAATTAATGAGCTTTTTTTTTAGCGTTAGTAGTCAGAGAAGTAGTTACGCTAAAATAGCAACAGGTTAGTTCTTCTTTAATTTAACAAATAATTTTTTGTTTGCCTTTTTGGTCCCTGAGTCTAAGTCGATAAATTCTTCCTGTAGCTGTTGTAGGATCAAACCTCTGTTAAATCTTCACTTTTATTCACAACTAGTATATCATTAAATTGTAGGCCTTTGTGAGACGAAGAAGGGCCATGTCATTCTAATAATCTTATTTGTACTTCATCTGCTTCTATTCCTAACACACAACCTAACACCATTGACATGTTACAAAGGCAACAATGTTATTAATGTCAAAATCATCATCAATGTCATCAGCTGACACTATTTCTACGCTGGATTCCTTTGAAAATGAGTAGCGTTTCACTAAAATTTGTGTCTCATTCATAGGAACTGTAACTATGAAATTGTTGAGTACCTTTTATTGTGGTTACTGCTGCAAACCTACTCTTCAAGTCCTTTTCCTCTGCCTGATATTCATGTATAGTGCAATTCAAAAAACCCATGTTGACAATATTGTCCTTAGTCCAATTATAAAGTTGGCGAAGGGCTATAATTTGATCATAGTAAACCATTCGCTGGCCAACGCAGCTAATCGTTTAACAGTTCATCCAGACCGTCACATGCATTTTTTCCATGCAACGATGCAAGAAGTTCCGTTCTACTTTAATGCCAAAATCTTTTTCATGATGACATACATTGAGAAAGTTTGAATTGTTATTATACTGTAGCGGGCTACAATTAACGCGAGTAGGTAGATAGGGCCGGTCCTAATTCAAAACGCGACAGACGTATTTTCCATGTGTAAAATACGTCTGTCACGTTTTGAATTAGAACCGGCCCTATATAATTTCAATGTAAAATAGTTGTGAAAACATTTCAATGTAAAATAGTTGTGAAAATATGAATTCTTATATACTTTCAATGTAAAATACTTGTGGGCACGTTTTGAATTAGGATCGGCTTTATATTACTTTCAATGGAACATATTTCAAAACACACGTATGTTGAAAAATGTAAGTGCAGAGAAAATGTGTGTAGATGTTTTGAATTTGGTTTTCTAGCGAGAAGTTATAAAGTATGACAGATGCAAAATATCGCATTCAAGTCAATTGTGTTTAATTAAAGTGGATTCTGATTTATGTTTAGAGGCTGCAAATACACATGGGCCGGTTTCAATTCAAAATGTGTTCACTCTTGTGATAGGTTGAAAAGTGGGTTGGCAAAGTACGCAGATGGTGGTAATCTGCTATATAAGGAGATTGTTCCTAATATTAATTTAATTAGTCAAAGAAAAGCAAATATGGATTTTAATACTCTTAATAAAACCACATATCACAAACCTTATGTAAATTCAAAAGATCTTGTAGTGAATAAGAGGTTTAAAGTTTTAAAAGTGGAAACAATCAAGACAAAATATAGAGAAAGAGTATTAGTGGAAACAGAAGAGTTCAAGAGTATATTGCCATTGAGATATTTTGAATACCTTCAAGCACATGGAGTGAAACAATTAAATGAAAGTATTGGCTCCAACAAACACGTATACATAACTAGTAAGGGATCGATCGGTCTAACTGTCAACATAGAATTTTCAGAATAATATGTCACTAATCTAAGAAATTAGTTTATTATTATAATAATATACATCTTGTTCTTTACTGTTTAAATTATTATAACACATCTAAGTCGATTGTATAAAGAATGATGTATTAAATTAAAGTGGGTTCTGATTTATGTGCGTTTTACTTTGAGTTTACTACCTTGTTTAGAGAAAGTCTTGTTTCAAAAGAAACTTTTATAAAATACTGCTATATAAGGAGATTGCTCCTAATATTAATTTAATTAGTCGAAGTTTACTGCATATATTTACATACAAACATGTATATAATTGATATTCAGGGATTTAAATACAAGAAAAACGAGTTTGTGTGTAAAGAAATTGCGGTTTTGGACTTGTTGAAAGGTGATGTTTGGCATCAAATTTTTAAACTGCCAATGCAGTCCAGTTGTTTGAGCCAAGATCATATAAAACTGGGTGACAGAGAATATTTATGGTCTTTCTTGGGATGAATCTTCAACGGCTGGAGTGGTGTTATCATATATAGCGCTTTATTTGAAGCAAATTATCCTACCCGATGAAGAAGCATTTGTGAAGGGTTTAGAAAAGAAGAAACTGATTGAAACCTATCTAATGCAAAACATTGTAACTGATATGCTTGCACTAGGTTGTCCTAAGCTATCGGAGTTAAAAATCAACAATCGTTTAAAATATAACATCCATTGTTGTAGACACAGCAATAATAATCTGCAATGCGCAAAACAAAATACCTTTTTATTAAAAGAATGGCTTGATAATAATAAAAAACAATAGAAAGATTTTGTCTGTATTATTTATTTTAATTTAATTTTACAATGTTAGCCTTATTAACTATTATTATAACAACTTCTAGCAAACATTATTTTTATCGATCCAGCTATTGTGTACGTTAGAGAAGCCTAACCATTTTACAAATACTTTATTTTCACTTTTTCTTAGGACTTTTTCTACCAGGTAAATTCCTGGATGTTTAACCTTTTGCAACTCCGTTTCATAAAATGCACCTTTGATTTCTTTCTCATCTTGATCTTCTAATATATATGTTGTAGGATTGGCTACGTTTACCTTTTTAATTTTAAAAATTTCATTTGACCAGTTAGGCGTGTAACCTTTCGTAAATGGTTCCCTGTGTTTACTAATCCTGACACTGTCTTTAATTGAATATTTTGGTATTTTGGTTGCAAGTTTGATGTGGGTAAATAATGATTTAAGAATAGTTTTTTCATTTGATTTATCAACTTTTACAGGTTTGACTCCGATAGTATTGTGAACTGTATTGTTGTATTGTTTCACAATATCGCTTAAATTTTTTATCCAATTGTAAGAACCGTTTAGGTTAAACAAGCGCCACATTTTTCCCTTTAAAGTTCTAATTACACGTTCCACAATGCATGCTTTCTTTGTAGAAAAAACACTATAATGGTTTATGCCATATGTTTGCATTAAGGATTGAAAGTGTTTGTTATAATATTCTTTACCAAAATCAGACTGCAAATTTCTTGGTGGATTTTTAAATTTATTTAAAATTGTTTTCATTGCAGCAGTAACATCAATACCCGTTTTACTTTTAAGTGGTACAGCCCATACGTATTTGGAGAAACAATCAATAACTACTAAAATGTATTTAAATCCTTTGTTTGTTTGCGAATATGGTAGCATTTCAATCAAATCGGTCTGAAGAAGGTCATTTTAAACCTTTTACTCTCACTTTGCGTCTCTTGAAATTTATTCTTGCTGGTTTATGAAGTTCATTTACTATATCCTCTTTCACTTTTGATTGAGCAACTATCATAATACTTTTTTCTAATCAGGATTTATTAAATACAATTAATGAAATAATTCTATGTTTGAATGTCGTGGGCTCCACTTGCTTTGAAAGGAACTTTTAATATAAAATCAAGAAACATTGTAGTATTGTTTATGATAGCACCGCTGTCACGAAAGCTGATTACATCCATACGTTTAAGCAAAAATCCTTGTAACTGTGCAATTACATAACTGTTTTCGTTTATAAGAATTTCAATGTCTTGCGGGTATCCTTTAATATTCTCAATGACTGCTTCCTCATAAGGAAATTCATAATTATGTTTAATGTTGAAAATAAGGAATGTCTTGTCACCGTCGAGGAATGTATTAGTGTAAAACGTTGCTACTACCGTGTAATGTAGCATATGTAACTTGTACTCAATCAAGGTTTCAAAACCTTCACTTTTGTTTTCATATTCCTGTTCACTTATATCTATTTTACGGTTATGTAAGTGCCTTCCAAATTTGTCAATTGTCATATCATCTAATTACTTTCGCCTCACGCAATTCTTCAATGATCGAATTTATTTCGTTGCCGTGACCTGTGTGTCCAGCAGTCTGAGATGAAACTGAAAGTCGTAATCTATCAACAAGTTCATTGGGATCATTCCAATATAAATAATCTATAGCGTTATTTGATACTCCCATTGTCATACCGTCTCCAAGACGCTTTCTATAGGGTAATGTTCTAGGTCTACGGGGTGTTTGGGGAAGTATGTTTAATGTAGATATTATATTTTTGTACTTATATGAAGTATTACCCTGAATTTGTTCTGTTTCAGAATAATATCTTCTATTAGCATTTGTTCTTTTACAATATCAAGGTACGACTTTAGATCTTGATGACTGTACCCGACAGGATATTTTTTAAACAGTAGTTCGTATAATCCAGGAGTACCTTTATATTTCAAATCATTTATTAGAACATTTTCATCATCCAACGCGAAATTCAAATTGCCTATCATAAGACCATTTGAATCAGGGTTAAACCTAATACCATATTTATGATCAAATTCGTTCTTAACATCTTTAAACATATTGTAAATATATTCTCGAGGTAGCGGATGTAGCTGTTCGAGATAATGTGTCATACCAGGTGAATCGGCAAAGCTTTGAATATATTCCTGGGCTTCTTGTGCAGTTCGATTAATTTCTGCTTCGTATTCATTCTCAACATCATCAGCATCATCATCTACCTCTATGGCATTATTTTTTATATTTGGTATATGCTGAGCAATAATCGGCGTATCAATATAGTCAACGTTCCTTTCTAGCAATTTAGGTTTAATTCATTACAATTTTGCACACTAGAAATAATTTAGAACAGCGTTTTAGCATATAGAATAACAACAGCCCGCGCGAATACGTCTGTAAACTAGGAAAGTTGAAGCAAAACTCTGTTGTTTGTCTATTAAACGAAGACAGGTGAACGATAGACCGCGCTGCACGTGCCCAAGGTTATCTTCCTGCCTGTAGGGCAGTCTATTTTAATTAGAATTGAACATTGATATGCTCCAAGAAATAATAATAGAGCATTTTTGAACGTAATTAATCTTATTGAAAATAAAGAAGATTTTACGAATACGAAATAATTTAGGAAACTCCAACATACTCCCCCGCGTTGAAGCAACGCTTCAACAAGAAAAGAAACCAGAACAGAAAGGAGAGCAACGAAGGAGGAAGAAAGAAGAAAAATGTTTTGTTCATTCGAGCCGGATCAGGGATCACGAGTCGAATCTTGACTTGAAGAAGAATGAATTTGATTTGGCAAAGACACAATTTAGTTATTGGTCTTATGTAGTCGCCAGTTGTTGTATGAATTTTGACAGCACGAACTTTTCCGTCGCAGCCAGGAATTGTCGCTAAGACACGGGTGAGAACCCATTGAAGAGGAGGAGTGTCATCTTCTTTGACTAACACTAGGTCATTTTCCTTTAAGTTTTCTTTTTCTTCAAACCATTTTGGTTTATTTTGCAAACGATTGAGATACTCTACAGACCAACGTTTCCAGAAGATTTGCTGAATCTGTGATATCTTTTGATAAAGTGAAAGTCTATTTTCAGAAATATTTGAGACATCTTTTTCTGGATAAGAAGTTAATGCAGAACCAATTAAAAAATGTCCAGGGGTTAAACAGCTCAAATCAGAAGCATCATTAGATAAGGGACTTAGAGGTCTAGAGTTCATTATAGCCTCTATTTGGCATAATATTGTTAGAAATTCTTCATAGGTGAAACTTTGGTTACCTATGATTCGTTTCATGGTATTTCGCACCTTTTATGGCGGATTCCCATATACCACCCCAATGAGGGATTTTGGAGGAATAAATTTCCATGAGGTTTCATTTTGAGAAAGAAAATTAGAAATAATCAGAGAATTATTTTATTTTTGAAAAAATCATAAAGATCTTTGAGTTGGTTTTGCACCTGCGAAATTTGTAGCGTGATCGCTATAGATTGTTGACGGATTTCCACGTCGCGAAATAAATCTTTTAATGTAGATAAAAAGGATTCAGTAGATAGACTTGTAACTACTTCGATGTGTACAGCTTTGTAGCCATACAAACGAATATTGCTATATAGGCTTTTATTTTGGGAGTTTTACGCAGCCCAGAAGATTTTAAGAGAAAGGGCCACCGAAGTCGACACCTGATTTGTGAAAGGGCCTCGCAACATTGACTCTGTCTTGAGGGAGGTCTGCCATTATTTGTTTAGAAAACTGATTGCTAAATCTGAAACAAGTAATACAATTTCGAATTAGCCCTTTGGTTTCTCGTAAACCATTAAGTGGCCAAAATCTCAGCCGAACGTTTGATAGGGTTGTTTGAGCACCTGCGTGTCCTAAACGCTTATGCTCATACATAAGAATCAATTTGGTTATTTGATTTTTGGAAGGCATTAGTAATGGATGTTTTTGTTGATAAGAAATGCTAGCGTTTCCTAGACGACCGCCAACTCGTAGAAGTCCAGTGGAATCTAAAAAGGGAGACAAAGAATGCAACTGTTTATTTGACAGTTGCTTATTTTTTGAGAGTTCCGACAGTTCTTTTGAGAAATATTTATTTTGTGTTTGTTTAATAATGAACTGTAATGATACCTCTAGTTCTTGAGGTGTTAGGGCACCGGAGATTCGATTGCCTTTGGCAATATCAATAAAACGAAATATGTACGCATAGGTGCGTAACAAACGAGAGAAATTAGAAAACGCAAGAAAGTTTCTTCAATGTAAGTTAGGAGTTGTGAATCATTGTGAGTCACAAGATGCGATTTTCTTTCTTCAGGTAATTCTAAGGTAATTAGAGATTGATCTACTGTTAGATCTAGACAAGGATTTAACAAAAACTTAGGACCTTGCCACCACGAATCATTACTAAGAATCTCGCGGACAGACAAGCCTCGTGATAAAGGATCGGCTGCATTTTCGGACGATTTTACGTGTCGCCACTTAAAATCAGCAGTTGTTTCTTGTATTTGAGAACACGATGTGAAACAAAAATAGACCATCTGCTGGCGTGACTTTTACACCAGGCTAAGGCTATTAATGAGTCAGTCCACAAATTTAGTGAGTCAAAATTTATTTTATTTTGAAAATTTTAATAGTAATCTTACGAGTTTTGAAAGAAGGAGCATAGCACAAAGCTCAAGTCTAGGAAGTGTAATTGTTTTAACAGGAGCTACCCTTGACTTGGAAGAAATTAACTTAGAGGAAATGGTGCCGTCTGCATATATAGCACGTAAATACACACAGCCACCGTATGCGGCTAAGCTTGCATCAGCAAAGCCATGAAGTTCAGTTTTTGAAATGGTTTTATTTAAGAAATAGAACCTTGGAATGTTTTGTTCCTTCAGTAATGAAAGATTTTTGTAGAAATTGTTAAATTCGTCGAGCATTTTTGAATCTGAGATAATTGTGTCCCAGTCCAGTTTAAGAATCCACAACTTTGTATTAATATTTTACCCTTTACTATAACAGGATTTATTAACCCAAGAGGTCATAGCACTGGGCTATTGCTGACAGAATTTTTCTTTTGGTAAGTGGGAAGATTTGCTTATTTTCTGTTGTGGAAATGTAAAGAGAATCAGAAATAGGGTTCCATTTAGCCCTAAAACTTTATTTGGAGCATCTTGCAAATTAATGTCGTAGTCCAAAGAATCGGATTTTTAGCGATATTTTTAGAAAAGTTTTGAATTAGAGCAATATTTGTGAAGTTCAAACCCATGCTTGTTCAGAACGGAGTTTAACTCAGTGTGAAGTTTGAAAAGAATGTCTAAATTTTGCGCACCACACAAACCGTCATCCATATAAAATTGAGAAGAAATTGCTTCCGAAGCAAGTGGAAATTCATTTTTACTCAAAGATGCTATTTCTTTAAGCACTCGAGATGCGAGAAAGGGGGCACTGTTAGTGCCGTAGGTAACAGTGTCTAACTGAATACATTTCAGATCATCCTCAGGGTTTTCACGCCAGAGGATATTTTGTAAGAACGTTTGTTCTTAAACTGGACTGGGACACAATTATCTCAGATTCAAAAATGCTCGACGAATTTAACAATTTCTACAAAAATCTTTCATTACTGAAGGAACAAAACATTCCAAGGTTCTATTTCTTAAATAAAACCATTTCAAAAACTGAACTTCATGGCTTTGCTGATGCAAGCTTAGCCGCATACGGTGGCTGTGTGTATTTACGTGCTATATATGCAGACGGCACCATTTCCTCTAAGTTAATTTCTTCCAAGTCAAGGGTAGCTCCTGTTAAAACAATTACACTTCCTAGACTTGAGCTTTGTGCTATGCTCCTTCTTTCAAAACTCGTAAGATTACTATTAAAATTTTCAAAAATAAAATAAATTTTGACTCACTAAATTTGTGGACTGACTCATTAATAGCCAGCCTGGTGTAAAGTCACGCCAGCAGATGGTCTATTTTGTTTCACATCGTGTTTCTCAAATACAAGAAACAACTGCTGATTTTAAGTGGCGACACGTAAAATCGTCCGAAAATGCACCGATCCTTTATCACGAGGCTTGTCTGTCCGCAGATTCTTAGTAATGATTCGTGGTGGCAAGGAAAAATCCTTGTCTAGATCTAACAGTAGATCAATCTCTAATTACCTTAGAATTACCTGAAGAAAGAAAATCGCATCTTGTGACTCACAATTTCACAACTCTAACTTACATTGAAGAAACTTTCTTGGTTTTTCTAATTTCTCTCGTTTGTTACGCACCTATGCGTACATATTTCGTTTTATTGATATTGCCAAAGGCAATCGAATCTCCGGTGCCCTAACACCCAAGAACTAGAGGTATCATTACAGTTCATTATTAAACAAACACAAAATAAATATTTCTCAAAAGAACTGTCGGAACTCTCAAAAATAAGCAACTGTCAAATAAACAGTTGCATTCTTTGTCTCCCTTTTAGATTCCACTGGACTTCTACGAGTTGGCGGTCGTCTAGGAAACGCTAGCATTTCTTATCAACAAAACATCCATTACTAATGCCTTCCAAAAATCAAATAACCAAATTGATTTTATGTATGAGCATAAGCGTTTAGGACACGCAGGTGCTCAAACAACCCTATCAAACGTTCGGCTGAGATTTTGGCCACTTAATGGTTTACGAGAAACCAAAGGGCTAATTCGAAATTGTATTACTTGTTTCAGATTTAGCAATCAGTTTTCTAAACAAATAATGGCAGACCTCCTCAAGACAGAGTCAATGTTGCGAGGCCCTTTCACAAATCAGGTGTCGACTTTTTTCTCTTAAAATCTTCTGGGCTGCGTAAAACTCCCAAAATAAAAGCCTATATAGCAATATTCGTTTGTATGGCTACAAAAGCTGTACACATCGAAGTAGTTACAAGTCTATCTACTGAATCCTTTTTATCTACATTAAAAGATTTATTTCGCGACGTGGAAATCCGTCAACAATCTATAGCGATCACGCTACAAATTTCGCAGGTGCAAAAACCAACTCAAAGATCTTTATTTTTTTTCAAAATAAAATAATTCTCTGATTATTTCTAATTTTCTTTCTCAAAATGAAACCTCATGGAAATTTATTCCTCCAAAATCCCCTCATTGGGGTGGTATATGGGAATCCGCCATAAAAGGGGAAATACCAATGAAACGAATCATAGGTAACCAAAGTTTCACCTATGAAGAATTTCTAACAATATTATGCCAAATAATATAATGAACTCTAGACCTCTAAGTCCCTTATCTAATGATGCTTCTGATTTGAGCTGTTTAACCCCTGGACATTTTTTAATTGGTTCTGCATTAACTTCTTATCCAGAAAAAGATGTCTCAAATATTTCTGAAAATAGACTTTCACTTTATCAAAAGATATCACAGATTCAGCAAATCTTCTGGAAACGTTGGTCTGTAGAGTATCTCAATCGTTTGCAAAATAAACCAAAATGGTTTGAAGAAAAAGAAAACTTAAAGGAAAATGACCTAGTGTTAGTCAAAGAAGATGACACCTCCTCTTCAATGGGTTCTCACCCGTGTCTTAGCGACAATTCCTGGCTGCGACGGAAAAGTTCGTGCTTCAAAATTCATACAACAACTGGCGACTACATAAGACCAATAACTAAATTGTGTCTTTGCCAAATCAAATTCATTCTTCTTCAAGTCAAGATTCGACTCGTGATCCCTGATCCGGCTCGAATGAACAAAACATTTTTCTTTCTTCCTCCTTCGTTGCTCTCCTTTCTGTTCTGGTTTTTTCTTGTTGAAGCGTTGCTTCAACGCGGGGAGTATGTTGAGTTTCCTAAATTATTTCGTATTCGTAAAATCTTCTTTATTTTCAATAAGATTAATTACGTTCAAAAATGCTCTATTATTTTTCTTGGAGCATATCAATGTTCAATTTAAAAAATAGACTGCCCACAGGCAGGAAGATAACCTTGGGAGGCACGGGTCTATCGTTCACCTGCTTCGTTTAATAGACAAACAACAGAGTTTTGCTTCAACTTTCCTAGTTTACAGACGTATTCGCGCGGGCTGTTGTTATTCTATATGCTAAAACGCTGTTCTAAATTATTTCTAGTGTGCAAAATTGTAATGAATCGTTCCTATCGTAATAGTTATTGATTAACTGAAATACGAGGCGATTATTATGCGTAATAATTTCTATTCTCTCAACACAGGTGCGTGTCTTTTCCGGATGCATGTAAATTTCTTACTATCGTCCAAGTTATTGATCTTTCCGGTTATAATAGTAAAAATAACCATTTTCTTAATCTGGTATCACAACAAGTTACCTCGTGCTTGTGTGATATTAATGCAATGACCCTTTCCATTGACGTATCATACAAAATACGTTAGTGAACTTGATACGCGGCATATGTATTATGAATTCCTAATAGTGTGATAAAAGTATTATGTTTATACAAGTTCGAATAATTCAGAAATTTAATATACTGTAAATTGTGCTTTTCGCTGTATTTCTAATTCTTATTGACGTTATAATATATGATCCTCTTACTACACGGTGTACGATTAATTGTTTAATTTCCACTCTATATAGTTCACCAGATTATCGTTGTGAGTTGTTATATGGCAATAGTGTTCATTTCGTACTTCTCGGTCCTTCGTATCTTCGCATTTCTCCCCCCCTCGACGATTACAGTTCACTCTCCGGGAGGTGGAACTTCAGGGGTGCCTACTTCGCTCCACCTTCCCTGAGTTTCCCGCTCATATAGTGGTCCTTCGAGCCGGATTTCCTGGATATTCCTGGAAGCCAGCCTTTCTATTGGAAGGAAGACACTAGTTCCTGAACACACATTGTCAAGTTCGCCTAGATTTCTGGAAGATTCCTGGAAACTCAACAACAAGCAGCGATTAATTGGGTGAGCTTATTCCATTTTACTTTTCTATCTGTTAAACTGTTGTGCAAAAGTGCATGATATTTTCTATAAACATTAATTTCTAAAAAATTCAATATGAGCTTAGAAAATTTAAAAAAGTCTAGAGCTTCGGTCAAAGGTTCCTTTACGCGAATAGAATCGTGGTTCGCTCAAAGTGCGGACACTTGTAACACACCACTCAATTTGAAATCAGATTGCAACGGGTGCATTCTTTGTTTAATTCATACGAAAAGTTCAAGATGAAATAGAAATTCTCTGTTCGGAAGAAGTTCTTGATGTAGAAGACAGGTCCGTCATAGAAGACAAATATTTCTCTCTTGCAAGCAATCTTACTCAATGTATTGCCAATTTAAGAAGAAAGCAAACGGAAGCCATTGAAAATCAAGATGATAGTTTTCAATCCTCTTTAAGTAATCCTCAATCAACGGCAGTCAAGTTGCCGGAAATCAAAATTCAAACTTTTCGGGAGATATAAAAAATTTGAATCTTTTATCAACTTTTCGATGCTCTTATAATAAAAATTCTCAATTATCAAACATTCAGCCTTAGTATATCTTAAAAGTTATTTAAAAATGAACCTTTGCATTTAATTGACTCCTTGCCAATTACAAATGAAAATTTCCATATCGCTTTAAATATTTTGAAAAGTAGATTTGAAAACAAATTTGTTAAGTCAATTCTCATTTATCAGCAATGTTAGAATCTCCAATCATGACAAAATGTAAGTCAAGTTCACTGCGTGAATTCGGGCTACCATTCAGAAAAATATTCAATCTCTCAAAATTTAAATTTTTCTTACGAAGATTTATGGAATATTATTTTAATATTTCTTTTTCAAAAAGTTGGATTTCAATACAAAACGTGCTTATGAAATGGAAAGAGATCATTCTATAATTCCCAATTTGGAAAATTTTATAAAATTCTTAGAAAAAGGAGTTCTGTCTTAGAAAATATTGATGTTGCAAGTCCTAAATTGCAAAGAAAATCAATTTCTGTTTATCACTCTGCTCCAGTTGCCAATCACGAAAAATTCCAACAAGTTCTTAAGTGTTCCTTTTGCAAAAAGCAGGTCATAGAATCTACACCTGTATTTCCTTCAAAAATCTAAGATATCAAGAAAAAGTTGACTACATTAAATCTTATAAGTTGTGCTTTAACTGCCTAGGCAAGCACAATATTGCAAATTGTTCTTCTACCCAAAATGTTCTTTCTGTTCTAAATCGCATAATTCTCTGTTACACATAGACAAAGGATTGGGCGATCAATCTCTTCCGATTACAAGTTCTAGTTATAAAAGTAACTTCTCTCTAAATCTAATTTCCAAAATAAAATTCACAAACAAACAAGAAAGTTCCGAGTTCGCAAAATGATGATTCTTTCGCACACAAGAAAATTCTTGTGCACCAATTTCTAAAGACGATGCTAAGCATATGTCTAATTTGATTACCCATTCAGCCCATTCGGTAAAATATTGCCATGTCCTCCTAGCTACGGCCAAAGTAACGCTCTGCTCTAAATACGGAGAAATTATTTCGGCCAAGCTGTTGTTTGACACTGGTAGCCAAAACTCATTTATCACACAAAATTAGCTGATCAACTACTGTGCAAAACTCACAATACAACTATGAATATTTCTGGCATCAACGAAAGCTCTACTATCGCCGATAAATTGGTGAATATTAAAATATTCTCTAACAAAGATCTAAGTAAATCCTTCAAAATAACTTGTGCAGTTTTACCTAATATAACGTGCAAGCTTCCTCAAACTCAGATAATGAATGACAAAATAGAAATACCTAAAATATTTTCTTAGCTGACGACGAATATTACATGCCGTCAGAAATTGACATTTTGATAGGTCTAGATTGCTACTATGATATAATTCTTGAAAATATCATTAAACTAGGTAAAATCTTCCTGTTTTACAAGAGTCCCCGGGATGGATTGTAGCAGGTACAGTCCCAAAAACTACACTAATTTAATATGTCTCTGTCTGAAAACGAAAATTCAGATAAGTCAAAATTTTCCTTTCTTGCGACTTCAAAAGTTGACTCTTTTCTAAAAATTCTGGGAAATGGAAGACATTTCCGAAATATCTATTCCTTCTGAAGAACACCAATTATCCGAACACATTTTACTTCTACAACAAAATATTAGAAAACGGCAGATTTCAGGTAGATATTCCACTAAAATCTTCGTCAGAGCCTAGCAAGCTCGGCGATTCCTTTACCATTGCTAAAAACGCTTTTTGATTTTAGAAAAAAGGTTCCAAACAAATAGTACTTTATTTCATGAATATAAAAATTTCCTGCAAGAGTATGTCTCTCTTGGACATGCTAAATATGTTCCCTTAATATTGCAAAACTGCAAATTAGAAAATAAATATTTCATTCCTCATTTGTGTGTTATTCGTGAATGTAGCACATCTACTAAACTACGCGTTGTGTATGACGCAAGTTGTAAAACTTCTTCTGGTTACTCCTTAAATGACATCTCTCTTAAGGGTTACCAAGTTCATCCGGATTTATTCGACATTCTTTGTAGATTTAGAATGTTCTCCTTTGTCTTCACCACTGACATACAGAAAATGTTTAGACAAATTTTAATCAATCCCGAACAAACGTTCTTACAAAATATCCTCTGGCGTGAAAACCCTGAGGATGATCTGAAATGTATTCAGTTAGACACTGTTACCTACGGCACTAACAGTGCCCCCTTTCTCGCATCTCGAGTGCTTAAAGAAATAGCATCTTTGAGTAAAAATGAATTTCCACTTGCTTCGGAAGCAATTTCTTCTCAATTTTATATGGATGACGGTTTGTGTGGTGCGCAAAATTTAGACATTCTTTTCAAACTTCACACTGAGTTAAACTCCGTTCTGAACAAGCATGGGTTTGAACTTCACAAATATTGCTCTAATTCCAAAACTTTTCTAAAAATATCGCTAAAAATCCGATTCTTTGGACTACGACATTAATTTGCAAGATGCTCCAAATAAAGTTTTAGGGCTAAATGGAACCCTATTTCTGATTCTCTTTACATTTCCACAACAGAAAATAAGCAAATCTTCCCACTTACCAAAAGAAAAATTCTGTCAGCAATAGCCCAGTGCTATGACCCTCTTGGGTTAATAAATCCTGTTATAGTAAAGGGTAAAATATTAATACAAAAGTTGTGGATTCTTAAACTGGACTGGGACACAATTATCTCAGATTCAAAAATGCTCGACGAATTTAACAATTTCTACAAAATCTTTCATTACTGAAGGAACAAAACATTCCAAGGTTCTATTTCTTAAATAAAACCATTTCAAAACTGAACTTCATGGCTTTGCTGATGCAAGCTTAGCCGCATACGGTGGCTGTGTGTATTTACGTGCTATATATGCAGACGGCACCATTTCCTCTAAGTTAATTTCTTCCAAGTCAAGGGTAGCTCCTGTTAAAACAATTACACTTCCTAGACTTGAGCTTTGTGCTATGCTCCTTCTTTCAAAACTCGTAAGATTACTATTAAAATTTTCAAAAATAAAATAAATTTTGACTCACTAAATTTGTGGACTGACTCATTAATAGCCTTAGCCTGGTGTAAAAGTCACGCCAGCAGATGGTCTATTTTTGTTTCACATCGTGTTTCTCAAATACAAGAAACAACTGCTGATTTTAAGTGGCGACACGTAAAATCGTCCGAAAATGCAGCCGATCCTTTATCACGAGGCTTGTCTGTCCGCGAGATTCTTAGTAATGATTCGTGGTGGCAAGGTCCTAAGTTTTGTTAAATCCTTGTCTAGATCTAACAGTAGATCAATCTCTAATTACCTTAGAATTACCTGAAGAAAGAAAATCGCATCTTGTGACTCACAATGATTCACAACTCCTAACTTACATTGAAGAAACTTTCTTGCGTTTTTCTAATTTCTCTCGTTTGTTACGCACCTATGCGTACATATTTCGTTTTATTGATATTGCCAAAGGCAATCGAATCTCCGGTGCCCTAACACCTCAAGAACTAGAGGTATCATTACAGTTCATTATTAA
This sequence comes from Platerodrilus igneus, assembly GCA_036346225.1. Classification (NCBI taxonomy): domain Eukaryota; kingdom Metazoa; phylum Arthropoda; class Insecta; order Coleoptera; family Lycidae; genus Platerodrilus; species Platerodrilus igneus. The sequence continues at coordinate 15,579 of JARFIW010001696.1, forward strand.
ACAAACACAAAATAAATATTTCTCAAAAGAACTGTCGGAACTCTCAAAAAATAAGCAACTGTCAAATAAACAGTTGCATTCTTTGTCTCCCTTTTTAGATTCCACTGGACTTCTACGAGTTGGCGGTCGTCTAGGAAACGCTAGCATTTCTTATCAACAAAAACATCCATTACTAATGCCTTCCAAAAATCAAATAACCAAATTGATTCTTATGTATGAGCATAAGCGTTTAGGACACGCAGGTGCTCAAACAACCCTATCAAACGTTCGGCTGAGATTTTGGCCACTTAATGGTTTACGAGAAACCAAAGGGCTAATTCGAAATTGTATTACTTGTTTCAGATTTAGCAATCAGTTTTCTAAACAAATAATGGCAGACCTCCCTCAAGACAGAGTCAATGTTGCGAGGCCCTTTCACAAATCAGGTGTCGACTTCGGTGGCCCCTTTCTCTTAAAATCTTCTGGGCTGCGTAAAACTCCCAAAATAAAAGCCTATATAGCAATATTCGTTTGTATGGCTACAAAAGCTGTACACATCGAAGTAGTTACAAGTCTATCTACTGAATCCTTTTTATCTACATTAAAAAGATTTATTTCGCGACGTGGAAATCCGTCAACAATCTATAGCGATCACGCTACAAATTTCGCAGGTGCAAAAAACCAACTCAAAGATCTTTATGATTTTTTCAAAAATAAAAATAATTCTCTGATTATTTCTAATTTTCTTTCTCAAAATGAAACCTCATGGAAATTTATTCCTCCAAAATCCCCTCATTGGGGTGGTATATGGGAATCCGCCATAAAAGGTGCGAAATACCACATGAAACGAATCATAGGTAACCAAAGTTTCACCTATGAAGAATTTCTAACAATATTATGCCAAATAGAGGCTATAATGAACTCTAGACCTCTAAGTCCCTTATCTAATGATGCTTCTGATTTGAGCTGTTTAACCCCTGGACATTTTTTAATTGGTTCTGCATTAACTTCTTATCCAGAAAAAGATGTCTCAAATATTTCTGAAAATAGACTTTCACTTTATCAAAAGATATCACAGATTCAGCAAATCTTCTGGAAACGTTGGTCTGTAGAGTATCTCAATCGTTTGCAAAATAAACCAAAATGGTTTGAAGAAAAAGAAAACTTAAAGGAAAATGACCTAGTGTTAGTCAAAGAAGATGACACTCCTCCTCTTCAATGGGTTCTCACCCGTGTCTTAGCGACAATTCCTGGCTGCGACGGAAAAGTTCGTGCTGTCAAAATTCATACAACAACTGGCGACTACATAAGACCAATAACTAAATTGTGTCTTTTGCCAAATCAAATTCATTCTTCTTCAAGTCAAGATTCGACTCGTGATCCCTGATCCGGCTCGAATGAACAAAACATTTTTCTTCTTTCTTCCTCCTTCGTTGCTCTCCTTTCTGTTCTGGTTTCTTTTCTTGTTGAAGCGTTGCTTCAACGCGGGGGAGTATGTTGGAGTTTCCTAAATTATTTCGTATTCGTAAAATCTTCTTTATTTTCAATAAGATTAATTACGTTCAAAATGCTCTATTATTATTTCTTGGAGCATATCAATGTTCAATTCTAATTAAAATAGACTGCCCTACAGGCAGGAAGATAACCTTGGGCACGTGCAGCGCGGTCTATCGTTCACCTGTCTTCGTTTAATAGACAAACAACAGAGTTTTGCTTCAACTTTCCTAGTTTACAGACGTATTCGCGCGGGCTGTTGTTATTCTATATGCTAAAACGCTGTTCTAAATTATTTCTAGTGTGCAAAATTGTAATGAATCGTTCCTATCGTAATAGTTATTGATTAACTGAAATACGAGGCGATTATTATGCGTAATAATTTCTATTCTCTCAACACAGGTGCGTGTCTTTTCCGGATGCATGTAAATTTCTTACTATCGTCCAAGTTATTGATCTTTCCGGTTATAATAGTAAATAATAACCATTTTCTTAATCTGGTATCACAACAAGTTACCTCGTGCTTGTGTGATATTAATGCAATGACCCTTTCCATTGACGTATCATACAAAATACGTTAGTGAACTTGATACGCGGCATATGTATTATGAATTCCTAATAGTGTGATAAAAGTATTATGTTTATACAAGTTCGAATAATTCAGAAATTTAATATACTGTAAATTGTGCTTTTCGCTGTATTTCTAATTCTTATTGACGTTATAATATATGATCCTCTTACTACACGGTGTACGATTAATTGTTTAATTTACTCACTCTATATAGTTCACCAGATTATCGTTGTGAGTTGTTATATGGCAATAGTGTTCATTTCGTACTTCTCGGTCCTTCGTATCTTCGCATTTCTAACACTAGTGTCCCCCTCGACGATTACAGTTCACTACTCCGGGAGGTGGAACTTCAGGGGTGCCTACTTCGCTCCACCTTCCCTGAGTTTCCCGCTCATATAGTGGTCCTTCGAGCCGGATTTCCTGGATATTCCTGGAAGCCAGCCTTTCTATTGGAAGGAAGACACTAGTTCCTGAACACACATTGTCAAGTTCGCCTAGATTTCTGGAAGATTCCTGGAAACTCAACAACAAGCAGCGATTAATTGGGTGAGCTTATTCCATTTTACTTTTCTATCTGTTAAACTGTTGTGCAAAAAGTGCATGATATTTTCTATAAACATTAATTTCTAAAAAATTCAATATGAGCTTAGAAAATTTAAAAAAGTCTAGAGCTTCGGTCAAAGGTTCCTTTACGCGAATAGAATCGTGGTTCGCTCAAAGTGCGGACACTTGTAACACACCACTCGAATTTGAAATCAGATTGCAACGGGTGCATTCTTTGTTTAATTCATACGAAAAGTTCAAGATGAAATAGAAATTCTCTGTTCGGAAGAAGTTCTTGATGTAGAAGACAGGTCCGTCATAGAAGACAAATATTTCTCTCTTGCAAGCAATCTTACTCAATGTATTGCCAATTTAAGAAGAAAGCAAACGGAAGCCATTGAAAATCAAGATGATAGTTTTCAATCCTCTTTAAGTAATCCTCAATCAACGGCAGTCAAGTTGCCGGAAATCAAAATTCAAACTTTTTCGGGAGATATAAAGAATTTGAATCTTTTATCAACTTTTCGATGCTCTTATAATAAAAATTCTCAATTATCAAACATTCAGCGCTTAGTATATCTTAAAAGTTATTTAAAAAATGAACCTTTGCATTTAATTGACTCCTTGCCAATTACAAATGAAAATTTCCATATCGCTTTAAATATTTTGAAAAGTAGATTTGAAAACAAATTTGTTACAGTCAATTCTCATTTATCAGCAATGTTAGAATCTCCAATCATGACAAAATGTAAGTCAAGTTCACTGCGTGAATTGCGGCTACCATTCAGAAAAATATTCAATCTCTCAAAATTTAAATTTTCTTACGAAGATTTATGGAATATTATTTTAATATTTCTTTTTCAAAAAAAGTTGGATTTCAATACAAAACGTGCTTATGAAATGGAAAGAGATCATTCTATAATTCCCAATTTGGAAAATTTTATAAAATTCTTAGAAAAAAGGAGTTCTGTCTTAGAAAATATTGATGTTGCAAGTCCTAAATTGCAAAGAAAATCAATTTCTGTTTATCACTCTGCTCCAGTTGCCAATCACGAAAAATTCCAACAAGTTCTTAAGTGTTCCTTTTGCAAAAAGCAGGTCATAGAATCTACACCTGTATTTCCTTCAAAAATCTAAGATATCAAGAAAAGTTGACTACATTAAATCTTATAAGTTGTGCTTTAACTGCCTAGGCAAGCACAATATTGCAAATTGTTCTTCTACCCAAAATGTTCTTTCTGTTCTAAATCGCATAATTCTCTGTTACACATAGACAAAGGATTGGGCGATCAATCTCTTCCGATTACAAGTTCTAGTTATAAAAGTAACTTCTCCCTAAATCTAATTTCCAAAATAAAATTCACAAACAAACAAGAAAGTTCCGAGTTCGCAAAATGATGATTCTTTCGCACAGCAAGAAAATTCTTGTGCACCAATTTCTAAAGACGATGCTAAGCATATGTCTAATTTGATTACCCATTCAGCCCATTCGGTAAAATATTGCCATGTCCTCCTAGCTACGGCCAAAGTAACGCTCTGCTCTAAATACGGAGAAATTATTTCGGCCAAGCTGTTGTTTGACACTGGTAGCCAAAACTCATTTATCACACAAAAATTAGCTGATCAACTACTGTGCAAAACTCACAATACAACTATGAATATTTCTGGCATCAACGAAAGCTCTACTATCGCCGATAAATTGGTGAATATTAAAATATTCTCTAACAAAGATCTAAGTAAATCCTTCAAAATAACTTGTGCAGTTTTACCTAATATAACGTGCAAGCTTCCTCAAACTCAGATAATGAATGACAAAATAGAAATACCTAAAAATATTTTCTTAGCTGACGACGAATATTACATGCCGTCAGAAATTGACATTTTGATAGGTCTAGATTGCTACTATGATATAATTCTTGAAAATATCATTAAACTAGGTAAAAATCTTCCTGTTTTACAAGAGTCCCACTTGGGATGGATTGTAGCAGGTACAGTCCCAAAAAACTACACTAATTGTAATATGTCTCTGTCTGAAAACGAAAATTCAGATAAGTCAAAATTTTCCTTTCTTGCGACTTCAAAAGTTGACTCTTTTCTAAAAAAATTCTGGGAAATGGAAGACATTTCCGAAATATCTATTCCTTCTGAAGAACACCAATTATCCGAACACATTTTTACTTCTACAACAAAAATATTAGAAAACGGCAGATTTCAGGTAGATATTCCACTAAAATCTTCGTCAGAGCCTAGCAAGCTCGGCGATTCCTTTACCATTGCTAAAAAACGCTTTTTGATTTTAGAAAAAAGGTTCCAAACAAATAGTACTTTATTTCATGAATATAAAAATTTCCTGCAAGAGTATGTCTCTCTTGGACATGCTAAATATGTTCCCTTAATATTGCAAAACTGCAAATTAGAAAATAAATATTTCATTCCTCATTTGTGTGTTATTCGTGAATGTAGCACATCTACTAAACTACGCGTTGTGTATGACGCAAGTTGTAAAACTTCTTCTGGTTACTCCTTAAATGACATCTCTCTTAAGGGTTACCAAGTTCATCCGGATTTATTCGACATTCTTTGTAGATTTAGAATGTTCTCCTTTGTCTTCACCACTGACATACAGAAAATGTTTAGACAAATTTTAATCAATCCCGAACAAACGTTCTTACAAAATATCCTCTGGCGTGAAAACCCTGAGGATGATCTGAAATGTATTCAGTTAGACACTGTTACCTACGGCACTAACAGTGCCCCCCTTTCTCGCATCTCGAGTGCTTAAAGAAATAGCATCTTTGAGTAAAAATGAATTTCCACTTGCTTCGGAAGCAATTTCTTCTCAATTTTATATGGATGACGGTTTGTGTGGTGCGCAAAATTTAGACATTCTTTTCAAACTTCACACTGAGTTAAACTCCGTTCTGAACAAGCATGGGTTTGAACTTCACAAATATTGCTCTAATTCCAAAACTTTTCTAAAAAATATCGCTAAAAAAATCCGATTCTTTGGACTACGACATTAATTTGCAAGATGCTCCAAATAAAGTTTTAGGGCTAAAATGGAACCCTATTTCTGATTCTCTTTACATTTCCACAACAGAAAATAAGCAAATCTTCCCACTTACCAAAAGAAAAATTCTGTCAGCAATAGCCCAGTGCTATGACCCTCTTGGGTTAATAAATCCTGTTATAGTAAAGGGTAAAATATTAATACAAAAGTTGTGGATTCTTAAACTGGACTGGGACACAATTATCTCAGATTCAAAAATGCTCGACGAATTTAACAATTTCTACAAAATCTTTCATTACTGAAGGAACAAAACATTCCAAGGTTCTATTTCTTAAATAAAACCATTTCAAAAACTGAACTTCATGGCTTTGCTGATGCAAGCTTAGCCGCATACGGTGGCTGTGTGTATTTACGTGCTATATATGCAGACGGCACCATTTCCTCTAAGTTAATTTCTTCCAAGTCAAGGGTAGCTCCTGTTAAAACAATTACACTTCCTAGACTTGAGCTTTGTGCTATGCTCCTTCTTTCAAAACTCGTAAGATTACTATTAAAATTTTCAAAAATAAAATAAATTTTGACTCACTAAATTTGTGGACTGACTCATTAATAGCCTTAGCCTGGTGTAAAAGTCACGCCAGCAGATGGTCTATTTTTGTTTCACATCGTGTTTCTCAAATACAAGAAACAACTGCTGATTTTAAGTGGCGACACGTAAAATCGTCCGAAAATGCAGCCGATCCTTTATCACGAGGCTTGTCTGTCCGCGAGATTCTTAGTAATGATTCGTGGTGGCAAGGTCCTAAGTTTTGTTAAATCCTTGTCTAGATCTAACAGTAGATCAATCTCTAATTACCTTAGAATTACCTGAAGAAAGAAAATCGCATCTTGTGACTCACAATGATTCACAACTCTAACTTACATTGAAGAAACTTTCTTGCGTTTTTCTAATTTCTCTCGTTTGTTACGCACCTATGCGTACATATTTCGTTTTATTGATATTGCCAAAGGCAATCGAATCTCCGGTGCCCTAACACCTCAAGAACTAGAGGTATCATTACAGTTCATTATTAAACAAACACAAAATAAATATTTCTCAAAAGAACTGTCGGAACTCTCAAAAAATAAGCAACTGTCAAATAAACAGTTGCATTCTTTGTCTCCCTTTTTAGATTCCACTGGACTTCTACGAGTTGGCGGTCGTCTAGGAAACGCTAGCATTTCTTATCAACAAAAACATCCATTACTAATGCCTTCCAAAAATCAAATAACCAAATTGATTCTTATGTATGAGCATAAGCGTTTAGGACACGCAGGTGCTCAAACAACCCTATCAAACGTTCGGCTGAGATTTTGGCCACTTAATGGTTTACGAGAAACCAAAGGGCTAATTCGAAATTGTATTACTTGTTTCAGATTTAGCAATCAGTTTTCTAAACAAATAATGGCAGACCTCCCTCAAGACAGAGTCAATGTTGCGAGGCCCTTTCACAAATCAGGTGTCAACTTCGGTGGCCCCTTTCTCTTAAAATCTTCTGGGCTGCGTAAAACTCCCAAAATAAAAGCCTATATAGCAATATTCGTTTGTATGGCTACAAAAGCTGTACACATCGAAGTAGTTACAAGTCTATCTACTGAATCCTTTTTATCTACATTAAAAAGATTTATTTCGCGACGTGGAAATCCGTCAACAATCTATAGCGATCACGCTACAAATTTCGCAGGTGCAAAAAACCAACTCAAAGATCTTTATGATTTTTTCAAAATAAAATAATTCTCTGATTATTTCTAATTTTCTTTCTCAAAATGAAACCTCATGGAAATTTATTCCTCCAAAATCCCTCATTGGGGTGGTATATGGAATCCGCCATAAAGGTGCGAAATACCACATGAAACGAATCATAGGTAACCAAAGTTTCACCTATGAAGAATTTCTAACAATATTATGCCAAATAGAGGCTATAATGAACTCTAGACCTCTAAGTCCCTTATCTAATGATGCTTCTGATTTGAGCTGTTTAACCCTGGACATTTTTAATTGGTTCTGCATTAACTTCTTATCCAGAAAAGATGTCTCAAATATTTCTGAAAATAGACTTTCACTTTATCAAAAGATATCACAGATTCAGCAAATCTTCTGGAAACGTTGGTCTGTAGAGTATCTCAATCGTTTGCAAAATAAACCAAAATGGTTTGAAGAAAAAGAAAACTTAAAGGAAAATGACCTAGTGTTAGTCAAAGAAGATGACACTCCTCCTCTTCAATGGGTTCTCACCCGTGTCTTAGCGACAATTCCTGGCTGCGACGGAAAAGTTCGTGCTGTCAAAATTCATACAACAACTGGCGACTACATAAGACCAATAACTAAATTGTGTCTTTTGCCAAATCAAATTCATTCTTCTTCAAGTCAAGATTCGACTCGTGATCCCTGATCCGGCTCGAATGAACAAAACATTTTCTTCTTTCTTCCTCCTTCGTTGCTCTCCTTTCTGTTCTGGTTTCTTTTCTTGTTGAAGCGTTGCTTCAACGCGGGGGAGTATGTTGGAGTTTCCTAAATTATTTCGTATTCGTAAAATCTTCTTTATTTTCAATAAGATTAATTACGTTCAAAAATGCTCTATTATTATTTCTTGGAGCATATCAATGTTCAATTCTAATTAAAATAGACTGCCCTACAGGCAGGAAGATAACCTTGGGCACGTGCAGCGCGGTCTATCGTTCACCTGTCTTCGTTTAATAGACAAACAACAGAGTTTTGCTTCAACTTTCCTAGTTTACAGACGTATTCGCGCGGGCTGTTGTTATTCTATATGCTAAAACGCTGTTCTAAATTATTTCTAGTGTGCAAAATTGTAATGAATCGTTCCTATCGTAATAGTTATTGATTAACTGAAATACGAGGCGATTATTATGCGTAATAATTTCTATTCTCTCAACACAGGTGCGTGTCTTTTCCGGATGCATGTAAATTTCTTACTATCGTCCAAGTTATTGATCTTTCCGGTTATAATAGTAAATAATAACCATTTTCTTAATCTGGTATCACAACAAGTTACCTCGTGCTTGTGTGATATTAATGCAATGACCCTTTCCATTGACGTATCATACAAAATACGTTAGTGAACTTGATACGCGGCATATGTATTATGAATTCCTAATAGTGTGATAAAAGTATTATGTTTATACAAGTTCGAATAATTCAGAAATTTAATATACTGTAAATTGTGCTTTTCGCTGTATTTCTAATTCTTATTGACGTTATAATATATGATCCTCTTACTACACGGTGTACGATTAATTGTTTAATTTACTCACTCTATATAGTTCACCAGATTATCGTTGTGAGTTGTTATATGGCAATAGTGTTCATTTCGTACTTCTCGGTCCTTCGTATCTTCGCATTTCTAACACTAGTGTCCCCCTCGACGATTACAGTTCACTACTCCGGGAGGTGGAACTTCAGGGGTGCCTACTTCGCTCCACCTTCCCTGAGTTTCCCGCTCAGTTAGGAATTTATAGTATATGATGTGAATAATTGACAATATGTTAATGAGAAACAGATTTTCATGCTATACTATTTTTTTTGGTACACATGCTATCCGTGTCAGTTATGTATTACGAAAATGGTGAGATAGTTAAAGAGAGTACGAGTGAACAGTGTATCAAAAAAGCAACTTTATAAAACAATGGATGGGCCTGCTGTGCATATATTAATTTAGCTTGAGTATTATTACAACAACTAACACAATTTTGAATAACCAGAAAAACCATGCGATGGATGATACCGACTAATTTATTGTTATATTACTATAATGATTAAAGTTAATATCTATTACAAAAATGTGTGCTGTAATCGTGATAATCATAATTTATAGAATAGTATGTACAGCAAATAAATGTTAAATAGTTCAATAAATGAATAAGTACACAGAGCATTAATTTTCGGTTTCTGATTCTTCAGACGAATACGAATCATCGCTTCCTAATTGTATAATCAAGGGCTCCACTTGAACTTCCATCACAATGTCCAGTTGCCACATTTTAATATATATTTAATATAGCAAAGACAAACACGAAAAACTAATTGACATTTGTAGGTTAATGTTGCAAATTGAAATGTGTGGTTGTGTGAATCCGGCCAACCAATACAAAATCTTTATTTAAACTTGGCGCTGATTTATGGGCGGAGCATTTACTGAATCTGTTCGTTAAACGCACTATAGGTGATTTACTCATAATTCAAAAGTTTGCACGATTTATATTATGTATATGTATATACTTTAAATTTCAATCATGCGGCGAAGGTCGATATTATCATTTGCGTGTATAGTCTATATCTACCGCCTAAAACACTAGAGAGTTATTGCAACGTTCATTTTACCAATTTTTTAATAAAGTTTTTTCTTATTTGACATTTACACATGCGCAATTAACACACCTGTAGTGTTTGTACTTTATTAAAATACAGGACACCTTTGTTTTATTTAAATACAGGGTAGGAATTCTTTTATTTAAGGCGCCTTAATTTTGACATATACCAAATGCCTAACGTACAAACTTGCATTTAATTGTCAGCTTTCTGTATAAATATTGTGAAATAAAATGACTTTTTGTAGTGTTGTTTCCGTAATTAAATTTAGAGTTATAATGTCCAAGTTTATAACAAGAAAAAGATATAAAATGTCAACGCTCTAAATATGAGGATGCTGTTTTGTAATGCTTTTCCTAGAAGTAAGGTGTAAGAAATCCTTTTGAAAACAAATATACTATAATGCTTGGGAAGAAGTAAAAAACAGTGTCTTGAAGTAAACTCGAAGTATATTTCGTGTAATAAGAAATCAAAGAAAAAGATTAAGTTCTGAATCAGCTTAGGAGTTTATTATGTCTAAATTCATCGGAAGGAACAAAGCAATTATTTAAATCTAATTACATTATTTGTCTAATATGTATAACTAAATCAGTATAATGTGTTGGGTTAATCTTGTCATAATAATAATATGTGTTAATAAATTTGAATTATAAGATTTTTAATTTACCTATACTATAATACAGAGGTGCATACTAATTTATTTAACTCCGTTGCGATACGTCAAATTTTAAATGCATTTTTGACGTTATGAAACGTCACATTTTTTTATAGCAGTCAGTTACTACATCACTAGTGATGTAATGAACTTTTACGTAACTTAAACCTTAGCCTTTATTTAGGAAACTATCTAAATTAGAATAACTCGTTTTCAGAGTAATTTGGAATCAAAAATTTAGCACTGACAATAGGTATTTACTAAATATCAATTCATAGCAACGTTCAGGTAAAGCGATTAAGCTGAATTTTTACATTTGGAACCGCGCAATCCTTTCGTTATATTTTAAAGCGGACTTAGATAAAATATTGTACTTAACACGTTATGAAACCTTAAATTTATTTAACTCGTAAAATTTGCAAAACTCGCTCACCACGTTCGTTCGTTTTGCAAATACTAAATTCGTCAAATACAATTAGTGTTTTCATAACTAGTTACGTAAATATCTATTAAAGAACTAATTGGCGTGCGTAAATTGATCTTTATCGCACTAGTGTTTTAAAGATTGCAAAGCAACAACATCCACAAGTTTATGTTAATTTGTCAAATTACATATTATGTCAAACGTAAATTTTTTACTATGATCAAAATATCAATCAAACGAACTGTCAAACTAATTGAAAACTATAATTATTTCCATGCTAATTATAAATCAAACCGACTGAAATAAATTCAGTAATATGTAAATCTACATTTGAAGTTTTAATGCAGGTACCTATACATATATTAAAAAAAAAGCGTATGACATTCGTTTATAAGTGCCTTTAAAGCATTTTTAAGCACCCATTATATTTTATTGTCAAATAAATGTTAAACGGTCCAAAATAAAAAAATACAAGTTTTAAAGCAATACAAGCAGGTCAACGGTCGAAGTAGTATCATTGGACAATAAGGTTTATTTCCCTGAATATTAAAAGTAGTCTCTATTTCTCTAAAGCAATTTAAAGGTCCAAAAACAGTATGTTTTTTGTTGTTCTTACAGGTAAATATCCTTCGGTATACAAATAACTCTGTAGGTGTTCTTCCGCGTTGGTTGGGTTAAAACTATCCAGGTCGTTATCCCCTTATACCTAATTCCCCAAACGTAAAACTGAAGACTGAAATTCTATGTAGGTTAGCTACTACTACTTCTATTATTGTGGTTGACTTTTAATCCAACAGTTAGTTACTTAAGTACGAAAATCTTACTATTTTATTCCAGTACACTTGTTACGTTTTTCTTAAATGGGCGCCAGTGAAGCGTTTTTCTTTTTATTATATATATCTGACTCTAGACGTTAGGTGTCAGCAAAACGAAGTCTTCCGACGTAACTAGGGGTCTATTCCTTGGGTAGAGCTATGAGAAATGGGGGGTAAGTCGAAATCTGTTGGTAGGTCATACTCAAACTAAAACAAATAGGCGCCACCAAGTCCGGACTGATTCACGTTAATGGCATGGCATATTTATAAGGGCGGACGTGGAGACCCAAAGAAAGAAAGATCGCCTTCGATGACAAAAACCTGTCTTAACAGAATAAGACGCTGTTCCTGTAAGAAATTATAATAATTAGATTAATAGAAAATTGGAACACTGTTTGTGTTCCGCAAACATACCTAAAGAAATATTAAAAAGATATTTTCTATATAAGGTTGGCATCAAAATTCAACTCTTAAAGATATTAATTTCCTGTGGTTAGGTTTGATCACATTTGATCAAAATAAAAAACTTTAAGCTTGGACTAATAATTTACTAAAAAGAATGTCTTTTTTTTTAAATAAAATGCAATGCAACAAAATTGAATAAATAATTGAATTACTTTGTAAATTTTAAAGTAAGGTTTATCAACCTTATTCATGATCAAATATATTACAGCAAGGTGTAAACTTATTACACAAAGATACTCTAACCCGTTCAGATCTGTTCAGGTCGATTACATTACAAAAGTTACTATACAAATTTCCCTCTTTAAGTTAAAAGTACTAGTTTTAGTTTCTAATGAAAATGATCACAAAAATATTCTTGTTTTCAAAAGTGGTACTAACTCAGTGCTAAGCATTTGCTTTCAAGGATACGTGTGTCAGCAGCATACTCCAGACAAACAAGTGACGTCAGTAACACCTGTTGTTGTAACTAACAATTTATACTGAAGCAACGTGTTGTTTCTTACAAAATCAAATGAGTGAATTTTAAGTTTGACACTGGGAAATCCAGTTTAGCAATAGTTGAAACAAATATCATATTCGTACTTCTACACATCGGAACAAAATATCGTGTTTCTAAAGTGAAACACAAAAGAATTTCTTAGATCTACTACGAACCAAACAAAACTGCATTCCTAGCCTTGATTAGGTACTTGTTCTACCATGCGAAATTTACTGCATATCTTCTACCAAAGTAGCATCTTTACTCTGTGTAACAAGCGATCCTCTTTAAATTAGATCAACTTTCCATCTTCCAAGTACACCGTACACGTCGTAAAATAAAGTGGTTTTCTTAAAGTTGATTAAAGTTTTCAAATTTCTAAGTGCATAGTTGATTGTAGTAATATTTCTCGTCGCCTAATATCTCGTCGCCTAATATCTCGTCGCCTAATATCTCGTCGCGCTAAACAAATTTTCCCAAATTAAATAAGATAATAACGTTTATACTTTACCAACCGCTATTCAGAAAATGTGTCCTCACTCATTAAAATTGATACGCAGTTTACTGGCCATCGTTCTTTCATACATGTTGTTACTTCTTCCACGTATGGCCGAGTGATTCTCATACTCGCTCGGACGCTCGGAGGATCCAAGGGGGAGGTTGTCACACCTAAACGCGCCTGCGACTGGCTGTGGAATACACCGACATCCAACCACAAATAGACTAACAAATCAAGATGCTGTTTTAATGTATTATTTTACGTGTTAAATGTATTACAACATTATTTAATAAAAGTCTTTTATTATTTTCGCACTTTTAATGAAGGGATTTATCAACCAAAAATAAAATTGTTACACTACCCCTTTCCTAAAAAAAAAAATTTTTTAACAAAGAATAAACTTTAAGTATAACAAATGCAAAAAAATTTTTTTAAAATATACTAGCCTCTTCTACATTCTTAATTATCAATACAAATTCTTTTGAATTTATTAAAACGAGGGGGACAAATATTTACAAATTTGAGTGTGTCGGTAACTACGTGTACCTAACGTCCATAGGGAGACAAAATCGGGGAGTCACAATCGGTGTAGGTCAAAATTGGGAGGGGTCAAATTAGAAAGTCAAACACTCCACGGGACAAAAAAAATTAATCAAAATCCAAATTCAGAGTAACCCTTTAACTAGAGGTTCTTACTCCTACCAAGGCTAGTATTTACTAATTATAACCAAACATTTTACAAATCATCTTAATTTCTACAAATAAAAACTCCACTTCCTGGAGCTCAAGCAGCTCTATCTACAAAAAAAAGGAATGCTACAACATCAAAATAGCATAACTATTCAAAATATTATCACTGTAAAGTGACAATCAAAAGGAAGACCCTACTAATAGGTCTAAGTTCAAAATATTATTAGCACAAGGTGATAATCAAAACAAAGGTAACTTAACCAAAAGGATACTTACAAAATTCAAATTCAAAATATTATTATCACAAGGTGATACTCAAAACAAAGGTAACCTAACCAAAAGGTTACTTACAAAATTCAAATTCAAAATATTATTATCACAAGGTGATAATCAAAACAAAGCTGACCTACTCATAAGGTTACTTACAAAATTCAAATTCAAAATATTATTATCACAAGGTGATAATCAAAACAAAGGTAACCTACTCATAAGGTTACTTACAAAATTCAAAATCAAAATTGAACCAGTTAGGGTTGTACTCTCCTATACCCTACTGATTATCCTATCACTAATTTTCAACCAACACATCTTATTAGTGATGGATCAAACGGTGAGGTTCACCATGCAAACATTTGACCTAATCAGACAAAAAAAATTTTGAACAGTCAAAAATAAGGGAAAGAATAAATCAATATTCTCTCTACTTAGATATGTAGAAATCAGGACCAACAACTTAAATAGCCCACTTACTTCTACATCGTAAAGATATCTTTCAAAGACATCTTCTAACCACATCTTCGAATAACGCGCGACCAAAATAACCAGTATGCACACTAATGCACACCTCAAAACTACTACAAAAATCCTCAACCACTTGTTTCAATTATCAAACAAAATCTTCAAAATTAGTGAAACGACACTAAATCAAAAATCGGAACAAAACAAAGCAAACAACTACTGTTTTGCTAAACATCAAAGAGATGACTAGACTGGAACTAATCGTCAGGATCATCATTCTCATTTGGATACGATGCTTCAACGGGTTTCAAGTCCTTTACGTGCCATTTTCCAGCTCTTGTTCCATCCTCATTCTCTAATTCATACACTAAATTGGAATGTTTTTTTCGAACTTTACTCAAAACGAACTTTGAAGCTAACTTAGCGGAGAATTTATCACCAGCACTCGAGAGTACCTTATTAGTTCTCCAAACACTTTCTCCGACTTGGAATGAAATGTCTCTTCTTCTAAGATTGTAGCGTTTACTCGAACGTTGATAAGCTACATGCAAATTTTCACGGACATTTCCAAAAATATCAAACAAAAGTTGACGATCCAAAACATAAGAAGGTCTACTACTTGAAACAACATCAACATCCTCACCAGGTTTAAAATTATCACTATAAGCTTTTCCACTTAAGGGTACCTGACGACCAAAGACTAAAAAATTTGGAGAATAGTTGGTGGATTCGTGTTTTGCTGAATTAATTGCGTACTGAATTTTTGATATTTCACTATCCCACGTATCATGTTCTTCTACGTACGAACGAATTGCAGTACCAACTGTCTTATTGATTCTTTCCACAAAATTGCATTGAGGAGCATAAACAGCATTGTACCAAATCTTTTGGATTTCGTACCTTGCACACAAAGCTTTAAAAACACGTCCAATTAATTGTGGACCATTATCACAAATAACAAATTGTGGTACTCCGTAGACAAGAAATACCTTTTCCTCTAAAAACTTCTCAATCAAATGTGCCGTGGCACTACGCAAAGGTTGTAAAATCGAATACTTCGAGAACCAGTCACCAACAACTAAATGCCATTTACCTGCTTATGAGTCATCAATAAAAACTAATCACGACGATAGCTAACAAAAAATCAGTGTTCAGGTACACTCTCACCCTACTACCAATTGAACTGTCGAAACAACTACAATGCTTTACAACGCCTAAATTTGCTAGAGTGACAAACCCTCTACGAGTCTCACCTAGACTAACAATACCAAAATTTACATCAAATTAAAAAAAATATGATGCAAAAGAAATTCTAGAGCGCCTAACTCACCTCGAGTCTCGTCTAGACTTATGTAATGCCAAGCGACCAACTCTTCCTGAGTCTCGTCTGGACTAACATACTGCTGAGCGACCAACCACGACGACAAGTTCCGCCTAGACTAAATTGCGTTGCAATGCCGATCTAAATCAAAATCTGCTAACAAAATCAAAAACGTGCTTATGCACAAGAGCAATTCTCAAATGACACGACGACAGCTCACTCCAATGTACCCTCAAAATAGAATCTCTAGCCTTATCATCAAATTTGGACAAAAATGTTCTTTATTGACTCAAGCAAATCAAACAACAGGCTTACCAGCTTCTTCAGCTAACAGTCTTCCTAAAATTTTCCTTTTCTCCAAAACTGGTTTCTCACTTACTACTCCAATTCCTCTTAAAGTAGACAAACAATTTGGAATTTTTCCGTCATGACTACAAAAGCCTAATGGAATCAAACTGAAAGATCTAAATGATTTGAATCTTACAAAAATTATCAAAACAAATTCGGGCAACTAAAGGTAAAAGTCAAAAAGTGTATTTGGTGAAATAAATTTTACCAAAACGATATCAAAAAAAATTATATTGGGTCAAAACAGAATGAAAGTTAAAAATAAATTTGACTAAGTTAATTAATTGACTGAATGGGGGTTAACGTTTCAACCAATCTTTTAAACAACCAAACCTTAATATCAAATAAACGTTATGCAAACAAATTTCGAGGCAAAACAATTTTTGAACAAACAAATTTCGAAGCAAAAATAATTTTTGAACAAACAAATTTCGAAGCAAAAATAATTTTTGAACAAACAAATTTCGAAGTAAAAATAATTTTTGAACAAACAAATTTCGAAGTAAAATTAATTTTGAACAAACAAATTTCGAAGTAAAAATAATTTTTGAACAAACAAATTTCGAAGTAAAATTAATTTTTGAACAAACAAATTTCGAGCCCCACGTTGGGCGCCAGTGTTACGTTTTTCTTAAATGGGCGCCAGTGAAGCGTTTTTCTTTTTATTATATATATATATATATATATCTGACTCTAGACGTTGGGTGTCAGCAAAACGAAGTGTTCCGACGTAACTAGGGGTCTATTCCTTGAGTAGAGCTATGAGAAATGGGGGTGTAAGTCGAAATCTGTTGGTAGGTCATACTCAAACTAAAACAAATAGGCGCCACCAAGTCCGGACTGATTCACGTTAATGGCATGGCATATTTCTAAGGGCGGACGTAGAGACCCAAAGAAAGAAAGATCGCCTTCGATGACAAAAACCTGTCTTAACAGAATAAGACGCTGTTCCTGTAAGAAATTATAATAATTAGATTAATAGAAAATTGGAACACTGTTTGTGTTCCGCAAACATACCTAAAGAAATATTAAAAAGATATTTTCTATATAAGGTTGGCATCAAAATTCAACTCTTAAAGATATTAATTTCCTGTGGTTAGGTTTGATCACATTTGATCAAAATAAAAAACTTTAAGCTTGGACTAATAATTTACTAAAAAGAATCTCTTTTTTTTTTAAATAAAATGCAATGCAACAAAATTGAATAAATAATTGAATTACTTTGTAAATTTTAAAGTAAGGTTTATCAACCTTATTCATGATCAAATATATTACAGCAAGGTGTAAACTTATTACACAAAGATACTCTAATCCGTTCAGATCTGTTCAGGTCGATTACATTACAAAAGTTACTATACAAATTTCCTCTTTAAGTTAAAAGTACTAGTTTTAGTTTCTAATGAAAATGATCACAAAAATATTCTTGTTTTCAAAAGTGGTACTAACTCAGTGCTAAGCATTTGCTTTCAAGGATACGTGTGTCAGCAGCATACTCCAGACAAACAAGTGACGTCAGTAACACCTGTTGTTGTAACTAACAATTTATACTGAAGCAACGTGTTGTTTCTTACAAAATCAAATGAGTGAATTTTAAGTTTGACACTGGGATATCCAGTTTAGCAATAGTTGAAACAAATATCATATTCGTACTTCTACACATCGGAACAAAATAGCGTGTTTCTAAAGTGAAACACAAAAGAATTTCTTAGATCTACTACGAACCAAACAAAACTGCATTCCTAGCCTTGATTAGGTACTTGTTCTACCATGCGAAATTTACTGCATATCTTCTACCAAAGTAGCATCTTTACTCTGTGTAACAAGCGATCCTCTTTAAATTAGATCAACTTTCCATCTTCCAAGTACACCGTACACGTCGTAAAATAAAGTGGTTTTCTTAAAGTTGATTAAAGTTTTCAAATTTCTAAGTGCATAGTTGATTGTAGTAATATTTCTCGTCGCCTAATATCTCGTCGCCTAATATCTCGTCGCCTAATATCTCGTCGCGCTAAACAAATTTTTCCAAATTAAATAAGATAATAACGTTTATACTTTACCATCCGCTATTCAGAAAATGTGTCCTCACTCATTAAAATTGATACGCAGATTACTGGCCATCGTTCTTTCATACATGTTGTTACTTCTTCCACGTATGGCCGAGTGATTCTCATACTCGCTCGGACGCTCGGAGGATCCAAGGGGGAGGTTGTCACACCTAAACGCGCCTGCGACTGGCTGTGAAATACACCGACATCCGACCACAAATAGACTAACAAATCAAGATGCTGTTTTAATGTATTATTTTACTTGTTAAATGTATTACAACATTATTTAATAAAAGTGTTTTATTATTTTCGCACTTTTAATGAAGGGATTTATCAACCAAAAATAAAATTGTTACACACTTATACAATACAAAAATCTCTTAAGGATTCTCGCGAAGATATTACAAGAAAGGGTTAATTATTTCTTATTAAGTAAAATATATATCTCTAAAAATTTTCGCACCGGCTTTAAGATTTTTCAGGTGTTGAATAGTAAATTAGAAATCTGAGTTTATATCACTCGTAACTCTGAAATAGTGTAGGAAATTGAACTATGTAGTATTAGCGCAACCTAACATTTTCAGAAATTTTTAAGAAAACTGTCGGTGTTGTAAATATATCACTTCCATAGCAACGTGTGATTTAAGCCACTATATAAACCTCTAAATTCTAGCAATAGCTAAATCAGTTAAGTGAAAAAATTGTGTAATAAAATTATGCAAACAGTTGCACCTTGACCACAAAGTCATTTTAGCGACCTCGAAATGATATTGCTTCCGTCGCAAGTGATCTATGTGATAAACTTTTTCTCAGTACGCTAAAAAGCAATTTTGCGGCCTTGATATACAAATAACTATTTAAACGCTACCACGTAGTATATATTAATTAGTGTTAGATTCTTTATACTGCTGCATGTATTTTAAAATAACAATTTCAATAAAACTTTCGAAAACAGTACATTAATCGTCTATTCGTAGACTATAGTTATATAAGACACTTCTAGGGTACTTGAAATTTTGAATTTCATACTTTGCATACTTTGACGGAGGGCGGCTAAACAGGCATTAATCATTTTCTAAATACAACAATATTTTAAGAGTTTTATGATCATTCTTCTTGGGGAGGGCTAGAACATTGGGGGCCGTGTTAAGCCCCCTAAATCCCCACCCCCTACCTACGTGCTTGATTATTACTTATCTTATTGTTGAATAGTAGAATTTGGCTGCAGATGTAGTTTTCTATTTATTGCGGAAAAATGTATAATAATGCCATTATTTAACTCATTTCATAAAAAAAGAATAAAATAAATAAAATTTTATTGGTAATCATTTTTTAAAAAACTTTTCAACCTAAAACAATTACTTTATTTTACTTCTATTTCATCAGATAGTATGTATTTCTAAAGAATTAGGTATCCTCTACATACCACAATTTAAAAATTCAACTTTTTTTAAGGAAACATTCAGTACATTATTTGACTTTCAGGTTCCTTAAGTTCTAATAATACCAGGTACCAATTTTCAAATGCTTGAGATATTAACCGATGAAGTTTGGTACCGTTTATACTGTGACCTATAAACAATTTATTTAATTTTTAGCATTCAGTAAGTCACCAAAAGTGTTTAATCTTGAACTTTAGCACGACAATCAAATTATAGATCAAACTTCAATTCTCTTCAAAAGTTTCATTTTCTCAAAGTAAAAAAAGGCTATAAAAATTCGTCTGCAATAATTTCTTAAACATCGAAAATTGCTAAACATTTTGTACTTTTGTTACATATATCTAGGATTTTTTAAAGAATCAAAAATCAAATGAAATACTACGGTATGTTTCACAAGTATCTTGATTGTAACTCAAAATCATTATACACTTAAATTAAACAAAAGAGTGATAGTTACTTGTTGAACACAACTGAAAGAAATATCTTCTCATTCATTGAATGAAAGTCGGGCCGGGCCGCCAGTTTTTATTTCGGGCCGGGCCTCGTGCCGGGCCGGTCACTTTTCTGCGTCGGGCCGGGCCGGGCTGATTAAAAGCCCGGCCCGAGTCCATCCCTATTTAAGTATGTATGCAATTTATATGTAATTGACTGTTTACATGTGGCATGTTTTAGAATTATGATTAAGGTTGCAAAGGTCAACCGAAACGTCAATTATTAGAACAAATGATCAAGTGACTTTGTATGTTTTTAACAAATAACATCCCAAAAATAACTAACAACCTTTTATGATATATATATATATATATATATATATATATATATATATATCATCATCATTAGGTCTTCAGCCCTAGAACTGGTTAGACGCGTACCATCATTGTTCCCTACTCTGAACTAACCTACAGATTTCCCTGAAATATGCACAGTTTGCATCTATAACTGTCTGATCTAGGTCTACATCTACCTCTTTTTTCCTGTCTCTGCTTGTAATATATCACATACTACTCCCCAAAAATGCCGTAGAACATATTCCGCCCTACTATTTCTCTTTTTCCCCAGATATCCTTGTTTCCCTACTATTTCTGTAACTTATTTGTTATTATCTTTGTCTGTCCATGCTATCGTCCTCATACATCTGAAGCACAGCATTTCAAAAGGCTGCTACCGTTTTTCTGTCTGCGTTTCAGACTGCCCGTATTTCATAGGCATACTGTGCTGTGCTTCACACATATGCTTTCAACAATTTTCTTCTTATTCTATGTTTGTTGTCTTTCCTCATAGGCGCTGTTCTTTCTTCTTAGATGCAGTTCGATCACTTTCTATTGTTTTACCGTTATATGCCCTATTTCTCCGACCTTCAATGGTTGTGAAGGGAGGTAAGCAACATGTGGCTGCCAAGTTCCCCCAACACTTAACCATTTGGCGATTTAATATATTTTCCAATTTATCTTTTTGCACAGTCAACATTGGTTGTAGGTATTTCGCAACCAACAACTAGTTGTTTATACTAATCATCAGATTTATCTGCGCTTATTTTTTCGTCATTAGGTTTTCCGTCTCAAAACTGGTTGGACACGTACCTGCACTTATTTATATTCTGAGCCAGCCTACATAGTTCCCTGAAATTCTCACACAACATGTGTATTCAGCTAGTTTCCTTTCTATTGTTTTCTAATTTTAGACCCTATTTTACCGAGATTCAGTGAAGGAGGTTAAGCAACCTGTGGCTACCAAGATCCCCCAACACTTAGACATTTGCCGAAATAATGGTTTTCCAGTAAATCCTTTCACACACTTAACATTATTCAAGAATATTGCCCAACCAATTCTTGTAGTTACTTATAATAATCATCATGTTTAAGCACAGTTATCTTTTCGTCATTAGTTTATCCATCTTGGGATTGGTTGGATGCGTACCTCCATTGATTTTTATTCTGGGCTAGCCTACACATCTCCCTGAAACCTCTACAGCCTACATCTTTTACTATCTGTGTGCAGTAGTCTAACCTAGGTCTGCCTCTTCTTCTCTTTTTTCCTATCTCTGCTTCTAATATATTCCGCACTATTCCCTCATGCCGTAGTATGTGGCCTATCATCCTATCTCTCCTATTTTTTACCGTTTTCCACATATTTCTTTCTTCCCCTCCATTTTTAGTACCTTTTCGTTCTTAACTTTGTTTGTCCATGATATCTTCATCATACGTCTGTAGCACCACATTTCAAAGGCTTCTACCTTTTTCTTGTCCGCTTCTCCTACTGTCCAGGCTTCACAGCCGTACAGTGCTGTGCTCCACACATATGTTTTAAGCAATCCTTTCCTTGTTTCTATGTTTGTTGTCTTTGAGCACAGTAGTTGCTTTTTCTTGTTAAATGTAGCACGACCTTGTGCTAATCTTTGTTTTATATCTTTTGTGCTTTTCCCATCTTGCGTTATTTGGCTTCCTAGGTAGCAGAAATCATTAACCTCTTGTAAGTTCGTGTTAAATACTTGTATTCTTGTTTTTGATTTATTTTCCCTACCTTTGCAAAATAGAACTTTAGTTTTAGTTTTGTTAATTTTCATACTGTATGTCTCTGTTACAACCGTTTTCATTTCATTAAGAGCAGCTTCTAACTCTTCCTTGCTAGACGCTAATACCGCTATATATATATATATATATATATATATATATATATATATATATATACATATTATCATCATCATCATCATTAGGTCTTCAGTCCTTAAACTGGTTGGACGCGTACCATTATAGTTTCCTAGTCTGCACAGTCTGCATCTATCACTATCTGTGTGCGAAAGTCTGATCTCGGTCTACCTCCACCTCTCTTTTCCTATTTCTGCTTGTACTATATCCGGTACTACTCCCCAAAAATGCCTTAGAACGTATCGTGTCCTTCTATTTCTCCTATTTTTTCATTTTCCACAGATGTCTTTATTCCTCTACTATTTATACAACCTATTTGTTATTAACTTTGTCTGTCCATGCTACCATCCACATACATCTGAAGCACAACATTCCAGAAAGCTTCTATCTGTTTCTGTCTGCTTTTCCTACTGTCCCTATTTTATAGATGTACTGCGCTGTGCTCCACACTATGCTTTGAACAGTTTTCTTCTTGTATCTATGTTCGTTGTGTTTGAACATAGCTGCTGTTCTTTCTTGTTTGATGCAGTTAGGTCACCTATAGTTTTACGGTTAAATACCCTATTTCAGCGATATTTAGTCGTATGTGAAGGGGGGTATGCAGCCTTTGGTTTCCAAGTTCCCCCAGCACCTGAACCTTTGTAGAATTAATATTTTTTCCAATTTATCCTTTCGCAAAATCAACATTAGTTGAAAATATTTCACAACCAACACCCGTAGTTGTTTATATTATTCATCAGATTTAAGAGCACTAATTTCTTCGTCATTGGGTTTCACATCTTGAAACTGGTTGGACTTGTACCTCAGCTTATTTATATTCTGAACTAACCTACACAGTTCCCTGCAATTCTCACAACATCCGATATACAGCTCGATTCCTTTCTACTGTTTTCTAATTATATGCCCTATTTCACCGAGATTCAGTGGTATGTGAAGGGGGTTAAGCCCCCCAACACTTAGACATTTGGCCGTATTAATAATTTTCAAGTAAATCCTTTCGCACAATTAACCTTAGTTGGGAGTATTGCAAAACCAATATCTGTAGCTGTTTATAATAATCACCATGTTTAAGTACAGTTTTTCTTTTGTCATTAGTTTTTTCATCTTGCGACTGGTAAGAAGCTTACCTCCATTGATTTCTATTCTGAGCTAGCCTACACACTTCCATAAAATTCTCACAGCCTACATCTTTCACTATCTGTGTGCCGTAGTCCAACCTAGGTCTACCTCTACTTCTCTTTTTTCCTATCTCTGCTTCTAATATATTCCGCACTATTCCCTCATGTCTTAGTATGTGGCCTATCATCCTATCTCTCCTATTTTTTACTGTTTTCCACATATTTTTTTCTTCAACTACCACTTCTAGTACGTCTTTGTTTTTAACTTTGTCTGTACATGATATCTTCATCATACGTCTGTAGCACCACATTTCAAAGACGCGTCTACCTTTTTCCTGTCTGCTTCTCCTACTGTCCAGGTTTCACAGCCATACAGTGCTGTGCTGCACACATATGTTTTAAGCAATCTTTTCCTTGTTTCTATGTTTGTGGTCTTTGAGTACAGTAGTTGTTTTTTCTTATTAAATGTAGCACGACCTTGTACTAATTTTTGTTTTGTATCTTTTGTGCTTTTCCCATTTTGCGTTATTTGACTTCCTAGGTAGCAGATATCCTTAACCTCTTGTAAGTTCTCATTAACTGTTTGTATTATTATTTTTGATTTATTTTCCCCTCTTTTGCATACTAGCACTTTGGTTTTATTTTTGTTATTTTTTATACCATATCTCTCCGTTAGAACTGTTTCCATTTCGTTAAGAGCAGCTTCTAACTGTTCTTTGCTAAATGCTAATACCGCTATATCATCTGCAAATCTAAGCATATCAATCTTTTGTCTCTGCATATTAATTCCAAATGTCTTAATGCATTTGACAGTATTCATTGCCTCTCTGTTATGTACAAGTTAAAAATTAATGGAGATAAGGCACATCCCTGTCTCACCCCTTTCCTAATGTTTATTTCTCTACTTTCTTGTTCTAATTCTATTACCGCTGTTTGGTCTTTGTATAAGCAATATACTATCCGTCTATCTCTAAAACTCATTCCAATCTTTTTGAGTATTTCGAACATTTTTTTCCATTTTACATTGTCAAATGCTTTTTCCAAATCTACAAACCCTATATATACGCTTTTCCCCTTTTCTATTATTTTCTCCGTTATCACCCTCAGAGCTGAAATAGCCTCCCGTGTTCCCCTGTTTGGTCTAAACCCAAATTGATCTTCTCCCAGTATTTCTTCAGCTCGTTTATCCATTCGTCTTTGTACAATTCTAGTTAATATTTTTGATACGTGTGCTGTCAAGCTAATCGTTCGAAAATTTTCACATCTATCCGCGCTTCTCTTTTTTGGTATAGTTACCATGATGTTACGTTTGAAATCTTTGGGTGTCTTGCCTGTCTCATACATATAGTCTACAAGTCGAAAGAGACGTTCTGTTACAGCTTGTCCAGCGGCTTTTAGAGTTTCTGCTTGCACCTTGTCTGTACCCGGCGCCTTACCATTTCTCAGACTCTTTAATGCTAATTCAAACTCATCTCTAAGTATAGGATATCCCAGGTCATCATTTTCAATGTCTCATTCCTGTTCTAATGCTGTTAATACCTCTCCTAAATATAAATTCCTTATATATTCCTTGCTTAAGCCTTACCATAACATATAATTTAACACTTTTCCTTTTTGAAGCAGATAACCAGGTTAATTAATTAATTGCATTATCATAATCAGTTTATTGGGGTTTATTACATATTTTATTCTTTGCAAATTAAAAGTAGGCATATACTTTTTATTGCTTGAAAATTTTAGGAAAGTAACATTTTAGGAAAGTAATTTTTGTTGGCATATATGTCAAAAATAATATATGTGCTCACACCTATTCAATGACACAAATTTAGAATAAAAACAACAGCTGTTATAGCTTCTCCGAGGTGTCCAACTCTTCAGGTCTCAGGTAGATAACAGTATTTCTTCCATATTACATCACAGAGGTTATGATGCAGGTGGTGGTACTATGTTTGTTCGTTGAACTTTCTCAATTGTATTTAAACGAAAGTGAAAGGTTACCTCACTAAAATGCCAAATAGGTACCTTACCTACACCAATTTGTACCCGCACATTTATTCCTATCGCTCACCCTATTCAACCGTCAGAAAGTGATTTATTACTTGTTATTCTAATTTACTTGTTTGAGCAGCTTCCAGTTTGTTTTAGAGAACTCTTATTAAAAAAACTAAAAACTTTTACATTAATTTTGATTAAGTTTTGTTAGGGTTTTCCCTGTCGATCCTCAAATAAAATTTCAGACCTCTCAAAATTATATCTTGAAATTTTTAGAAACTTTTTGCAGAATTATTCAAGATGATTAAGATGAATTTAAATACCATTAAATCTAAAACCTAAAAAACTCCCACTTAAAACAGATTCAAAATGCGAATTTGTAATGATTCATTACCGATAGCAACAATGCTTTAAATATACCTGCTATATAGCCGTTGGTTTATATTAGATTAAATAAACGTCATTGGAGTTACAATTTTTATGTTGGCTGCCACTAAAATTCATTGCAAAATACTTACTTGTTGAACACAACTGAAAAAAATATCTTCTCATTCACTGAATGAAAGTCGGGCCGGCCCGAAATTTTGGGCCGGTCCGGCCCGGCCCGGTGGGCCGGGCCGGCAGTTTTCATTTCGAGTCAGGCCTCGGGCCGGGACGGTTACTTTTCTGCGTCTGGCCGGGCCGGACTTATTAAAAGCCCGGCCCGGCCCGAGTCCATCCCTATTTTTGAACGTTTAAGAAAAGCTGACTTGAAAACACAACTGGATAAGAGTGCATTTTTACAAAAAGGAGTAGCATTCTTAGGACACATAATCACGCCACAAGGTCTTATGGCAAACCCAAACAAAACAAATGCAGTATTAAATTACCCTTTACCAAAAACAAACAAAGAAATAAAAGGATTTTTAAGACTCAGTGAATATTATAGAAAATTCATTAAAAGTTTTGCACAAATAACTAAACCACTAACAAATTGTTTAAAGAAAGGTAACAAAATCGAACACACACCCCGGAATTTATTAAAGCAGTAGAGAAAATTAAGTTCATTCTTACGAATCGCCCCTTGTTAGAGAACCCTGACTTTTCATAGCCGTTTATATTAACAACAGACGCATCCAATGTTGCTTTAGGCTTAGTATTGAGTCAAGGCAAAGTAGGTAGCGATAAACCAATCAGCTACGCATCACGAATATTAAATGAAACACAACAAAAATATAGTACGATTGAAAAAGAATTGTTAGTCATATTTTGAGCAACAACATATTTTAGACCATATCTTTATAGAAAGAAATTTTATATATACATAGACCATAGACCATTAGTACAGTTATGTACACTCCAAGAACTCAATTAGAAATTACAGAGATGGAGGATTAGATTAAAAGAGTAAGACTGTGAAACCATATACAGAAGGGAATGTATAACAATAATGCGGACGCATTGAGCCGAATACAACTCAACGTCATAGAGACAGAGTCAGTTCTAGATAATGTTGACGAGATGAGAGAAGACCCAGAAAAAGGAGATTATATTTTAAAGACATGAAAGAACTAACTACAGATTTTATTAATCAGTGCGAACTATGTGACAGAGCAAAATACGACAGATCACTACCGAAAGTACCCTTAATGTTAACTAAAACACCCAACAAACCTTTTCAAAAATTACATGCAGACACTTTGGTAGTAGAAGCTCTGAACTTTTTATCAATCATAAATGCATTCACAAAGATAGGACAAGCGATACCCAATACTTCGAAAAACAGTATTGATGTAACTGAAGGTGTTTACAGTACTTTATATTTACGGTACACCTGAATCAATAACTTTAGAAAATGGAAGAAAATTTAGAAACGAGACGATACAAAATACTATAGAACTTCATCAAATAAATATTCACTTTATTACAGAAAATCATCCGGAATCAAATGGATTAATTGAACGTTTACATTTAATCTTATTAAAACAGCTCAAACTCTTAAGACTAACATATAAGAAAGAACTAATCGCCAATTTAATGTTAAATGCCATAATTGCTTATAACAATACAATTCATTCTTCAACTAACTTTACACCCCTCTAGTTAACATTAAGACATTCAGACTCTCGCAACCCTTATGATATACATTATAAGAAGTATATCAACAATACGCCAAAGATCATAAAGAAAACCTAAAAATCACTTATAATAACGTTAAATATAACTAGACAACGATAGGGCACGTAATATAAAAACCCGCAATGAAAACACCAATATAAATAGATTCGCAGTAGGACAGACCGTTTATGAAAGAAACTTTAAAGGCAGATGACACAAAACCGCTCTCAGAAATTTAGGTCCGTTTAAAATCAAAAAGATTCCAGACAAAAATGTAGTAGTAGTAGACAACGGAAAACCGTAAGATACACACATTTAAAGAATTTAAGATACCCTGTACTTTCAGATGGGCAGCCATCACCCTTGTCGCCAACCTCCACTTATGTAGAACAGACGACATCATAATATGAATAAGAGCCGCTATACTTGCGGCCACGTCCCCAATGCTCCACCCGAAGGTACTACATTGGGTTTAAACGCGAAAATATAAACGTGCTTCCGATGTAATCTAACTTCAAAATTAACGATTCTAAATAAAAATCTAACAAACTAAAACAAAAACTAGAAATAGGATTTGAATAATGGTATCTCTATCGTTGATTTGGAGTGTGTCCGTTCAACAAGACACAAGCGAAAGTAAAAGGGGAGAGATCCGTAATACTGGATAGCAGTCACCAGCTCTGGTTACCGGTACGACCTAAAGGGTCGTCTTAAAACTACCTAAATCTAGCTAACTAATATTAAAAATGGATTCAAATTTTTAAGCATTTGCCAAATATTTTAATAGTAAATCCAGCTATTTTGCCTGTTTTCTAAATTTACAAATCCGTCCTCCCTGATCTAAGCAATTTATTCTATCTTTAGCGTAAATCCATCCCTAGCTTTCCCTACCATTCTCTAACTGATTTATAATATAATTACATTCTTCACAATTACAATCGTCGTTCCTATAAAAATGTTGCCACCAAGGATGGCGGCAGAACGTCAGACAAAGCAAATCAAGCTCCAAAAATAAATGCAAAATGAATATAAATAAATATAAAATGTAAATATAGATATAAATACATATATTTATATAAATAGGATATCTAATAAGCATTAAGCATATAGCAGTGCACAAAAAAAGCAAAAAGCATTGCCCAATTTATTAGGTGCTCTCGCACAAGCATTATGTCGGCTAGCGCCGTTACTCACAAAAACGTGCTCGTTAAATTATTTCAAATTTACTTATTAATACAAATCAATGCTTATGCTAGTGCAGCCGCCACAATTTTCCTTCTTACCTCGATAATAATTTCTCCAGTATCTGAAGATCTGGTCGTTTTCTTACGTCTATTTATATCTTACTGCTAAGGGGATATGGGTATGCACTGCTAAAGTCCTGGTGGGTATGCACCAAACATTCTGGCGGGATCACAATCACTATCACTTTAAAGTGCAGGGTGTATGCGCGGTTTCACTTTATTTTAATTTCTTTATTTATTCACTGATTTAAATTGATGAGGGTTTTTGATTTAGTTTGTTAGTATTTACTTGTTTTGATTTATTCCCGAAATTCCGTGCGTTGAAGGTTTGACAGTGATTGTTTTAGTGGTGTGTGGATTTGTCGTGCATATTAGATTTTGGTTATAATCATAATTAATTTATTTTTTTTATTTTTTTTTAATTTTTAATTTTTTTTTAACTTTTTTATTTATTTTTTTTTATTTTTTTTATACAGGTTTTGATTATACCATGCTCATATCCATTTTTTATGCCAAGTCAAATCTAAACTTTTCAACCCTTTCCCACCCCTCACCCTCCAATTTACGCGCGGTTATCACCGTCCAATCTTGTGACCCCTCCTGAAAATTCTGTAAAGGCTGTCCAGAACGCCTTGTGGTTAGCCAATTCCCCGACTTCCTCTAGACTCTTGGGCGATGCAGTCCAAGAGCACGTGCTCTGCTCTCTCTGCGCCCTCACCGCATTCGCAGCGGTCGTTATCGGTTAAACCAAACTTTTGTAAATATGCTTTCAGGGCGCCGTGTCCTGTTAACAGTTGCACCATTTTATGGTCGAGTTTCATCTCGATCTTACCTCTAGCTTCTATGCTCAGTATGAATTTGTGAGTCAACCTGCCCGTAGCAGGGTTATTCCACATCTCGTTCCATTGTCGGATTGACTTTTCGCGTAGCTTTCTTTTAATTAAATACCTTAGTGTCGACGAATGTGATATCCGAAAGTCGCCCGTCGCGGACTCTTTGACTAATTCATCAGCCCTATCATTTCCTATGTTACCATAGTGCGACCTAACCCAACAGAACTTTAAACGTCGGAACTCGAGCGCCGTATGCGCTATCCTCCAGACTTCCGCTTGGAGGTCTGTCGAGGTGTTCATAATCGTTAAAGCCGTCAGCGCCGATTTATTATCACTGATTATACAGGGTTATTACAAATGAAATAGACAGTTTGGATAGGTTATAGAAAGTTTATTTTTGAAAAGTTAAGATTATTACTTATATGATTATAAAGAAGAAATGATTAAGTTTTTATTTAAAAAATGTGTCATCATTTTCGAGACATTGTTGCATCTCCAGACAAAAATTGTTACGTACGACTTTATCACCGGCATTTAAACTTTGTACTAACTGCAATTTATACGGTTTCATTTTCAAACTATCCCGCAGAATTTTCCACACAGTAGGTTGAGGAATTTGCAATTCTAAACTTGCTGATGTAGTCCATTGTCTTGGACTTCGTAAATAAACATCACGAACACTATCGATTTGTTCTTTTGTAACAGGAGGTCTTCCAGTACTCTTTCCTTTACACAGACATCCACTATTTTCGAAACGTTTATACCAGTCATAGATTGATTGCCTTGTTGGTGGTGTTTTACCGTATTTTGTTCTGAAATGACGCTGTATAACAGTAACAGACTTTGTTTTGGCTAATTCAAGAACACAATAAGCTTTCTCCACTTTAGTAGCGGCCGTTTTGCTAGACTGGTCGTTGTTTTAACAGCAGTACCAACCTAACAGTTGTACCAACATAAACTTTAAGAAATCTATCTCGCTTACTATATTCAAATACACCAGTCTGATTTTTTAAAGGCTATCCAAACTGTCTATTTCATTTGTAATAACCCTGTATAATACTCGTCTCTGCCCGTATGATTTATTATGTAATCGATAGCCTCTCGTATGGCTACCAATTCGCACTGGAAGATAGTACTCCAGTTCGCGAGTTTGATCTGAAACCGAAACACTTCCCGTTGCTCATTATATACGACAAACGCCGCGCCTGTTTGACCATTGTCCATACGCGAAGCGTCCGTGTAAATTTTGATCCCTACCGCGTCCCCATTGCCTTCGACAAATTCGATACCTCTAACATCGGCCGGGTGCTCTAACTCTGACGCGATGATTTTCCTCTCAGCTTCCATATTTGCACGTTTCATACTCTCTATAATTTCCTGTCCCTTCCCTGTATTAACTATTCTCCTATCTTTGATCTCCCTAACAACATATTCGATAGGGAGAGTCCTACTGCTCACCAAGATAGTTTCCGTGGAGGTGGTCCTGTACGCCCTCGCCTCCTTAATCGCAGTTATGCGTTGCACGCTCGTCAGCTGTCGAGTCTTGCTTACTTTACAACTCTCCCCCAAACGGATGCTGCGTACAGCATCCCCGGCTCTATCGCTAAGGCGTAAACTGTCCTAAGCGAGTCGCCCCTGAAACCCCAATTTATTTTTGCCACCGCGATCATTTTATTTGATATTTCGCTGCCCTTACTTTTTACGTACAGTACGTGCGCTTTCCAATTTAATTTATTGTCGATTTTGACACCACGGTATGTGATAGTATCCTTAAACGGGATTTTCTTCCCTCCTCGCTGTCCAGGATTTTCCCCAAAATAAAGCGCCTCTGATTTCTACGTGTTAAACCCTAATTTTGCCTGCTGCAACCATTCGTGTAACTTATTAAACCCCTCGTTCGGCTTTGTGCGCATATCCATAATTAATCGCGATCTGACAATTAAAAGTATATCATCTGCAAACCTAACGACTGAGC
This sequence comes from Platerodrilus igneus, assembly GCA_036346225.1. NCBI lineage: Eukaryota > Metazoa > Arthropoda > Insecta > Coleoptera > Lycidae > Platerodrilus > Platerodrilus igneus. The sequence goes on from JARFIW010001696.1 coordinate 47,369, forward strand.
ATCCCGTGGGCCACCTGACTCTAAAAATGCTCTCATAAAACAACTTCCAAAATGTGGGACCAGAGCATGACCCCTGCTGGTATCACCTTTCCACCCCGCGCGACAAAACTTCACCCGGAATTTTAACCTGTGCTAATCGCCCCGAGAAATAACTCTTGGCCAAAGACATCAAGTTTCGCGGACAACCCCTTCTTTCCAATTCGCAACCAGGCAGCATTAAATGCTCCTGAAATGTCCAAAGCAACAACGACATAATACTCCTTTACATCTCGCGCCTGCTTAATTTCTTCGACAACGAACTCTACGCGTCGATAGTCGACTTTTTTTTTCATAAAACCGAACTGTCGGTTATTAAAACCGCCGCTGTCTCGCACCAAGTGCTCAACTCGAGTAGTCATAACGCAATCCAAAGCTTTCCCCATCACCGGTAGCAAGCTAATTGGTCGATAGCTGTCCGGGTCTGATGCATCCGCCTTTTTGCATTTAGGTATAAATTTCACGTTCTGGACTTTACAGCAACGGGGAAATATGCCCCTTCTAAATAACGATTAAACAACCCGCCATTTATGGTGGCAGCTTATATATAGGAAGGAAGATTGCCTGAGAAGATTGTAATTACAATATAAATCAGTTAGGGAATGATAGGGAAAGCTAGGGACGGACTTAGGCTAACAAATTACTTAGACCAGGGAAGACGAATTTGTAAATTTATAGAGCAGGTAAAATAGCTGGATTCACTATTAGTATATTTGGCGTATTCTTAGAAAGTTTGAATTCATTTTAAATTAGCTAGCTAGATTTGGATAGTTTTAAGTCGACCTTTCATGTCGTACTGGTAAGCAGACTGGCAGCTGCTTTCCGTCATTACGGATCCCTCCCCATTTATTTTGTTTGCGTCTTGTTGATCGGGCACACTCCAAATCAACGCTAAGGATACCATCAATCAAACCCTATTTTTAGTTTTTGTTTCAATTGTTAGATTTTTATTTCGGATGTGTTAATTTTGAAGTTGGAATAATTAGGAGCGCGTTTATATTTTCGCGTTTAAACCCAATGTAGTATCTTCGGGAGGAGCATTGGGGACGTGGCCGCAAGCATAGCTGCCCTTAATTAAATTATAATGTCGTCTTTGGGTTCCAGTGGAGTGTCTGGAGTTGTTGCTCCAAAATGTACAGGTCTTCGCTTGTGATCAATTACTACTTTCTGGCGTTGAAGCCACAATTGTCCCAAGATGATGTCCTTTGCCAAGTTGGCCACTACCAGGAAGATTTGTTGGTCCCTCATGTTTCCAAGGGTGAATGACGTGCGAAACTTGCCTTTAATAGCTATCTTTGCCTCTGTTTTGGCTAGATAGGCGGAGGTATGATAGGGTTCTACCAGCGAGCCAGTGAGTAATCGATCTTTCCTTATCATACAAAAAGTTGCTCCTGTGCCTAGTAGCGAGTTGCAGGTCTTTCTGTTTATGGTGACGGGGATCTTATGTAGTGGATCATCGTGGATAATGTTTAGTCGCGCCAGTTTGTTTTGCCCGGCCGCGCGGTGTACTGACGCAGCTTGGCCTGGGTGTCGTTTTCCGAGCTTCTGGTTGGACAATCTCGGTGCCAATGTCATTGTGGGCGGAAGCGACACTTTGGTAGTTGTTCTGCTGTGGATGGACATCTGAGATCTGGTGTAAGGTTGGTCGTCTTTATTGTCGCATCCTTACGTTTTCTTCGATCTTAGTGAGGCGGGAGTCCATTTTCCATACTGTTGTGGGCATGTGACAATGAATTGGGTTTCTCAGTGTCGGTAGGAGGAGGTTCGTGAACAGCTCTATTTCCCGGTTAATCTCTAGTTTTAGGCGGTAGGCTTGCTGCGTCTTAGTACCAAGGTAGGAGGGTACTGGTTGAGACGCCATCTGCTTCTGTCCGTAATACTCGGAAGTTATTTTGGCTCTAATGGTTGGACTGTCGTATTTGTCCAGAAAGAACCTTTTGAATTCGCTGTAGCTGGGTTGGAACATCGCGTATGCTTCCCACCATGTGGTTGCTTGGCCTCGGAGTTGAGCGATCGTTGTAGGTACATTCTCGTCTATTGCTTCCTTTTGTTGAAGAAATTCTGTGGGATCATTTAGAAGGGTGCCAGAGAATATATGTTTTTTGCTTCGGAGGTTGCTGTGGCGATGTGGTAAAGGTTTTCTACTAGCGCCTTGATCGTGACCATTTTATTGGATAGTTGTGTTTGTTGAGCGCCACTGGGTTGTTGCAGTCGCAGAACTGTTGATGATTGTGTATCCTTTTGGGTTGGAGGCGGCTGTTTGGTGTCCGGCTGGACATTTGATGTCGTTTGACTCCTCGTCTCGAACATGTTGATGGTTCTTGTAAGCACGCTGTTTGAAAAATCTTCTGTGATACGGCCCAATCACGTTGGACGCCACTTGTTGTCGTACGAGTGAGCGGTGTCTGCAAATATGTAGGCTCAGCACTATTATGTTTAATATGCACAAACAAAAACAAATAGAAAGTTGATAAGTATACAGATATAAAAGTAAAATAGTTAAAATGAGCAGTTTATGCAGTTTGAAGCAGTTCGGAAGTCTTTGGTAACCTTTGAAACTTTTCAGAAGGCTTCGTGGTTGTTCGTGGATCCAAGTAGGGACTTAAATACTAAATAAACGAATATATTCACAGCTCGAAGAAGTTTAGTGGTCTTCGGTAGTCTACGGAACTCTTCGGGAGGCCTCGGGATTTATTGGTGATGCTGAGTAAGAGATTGAATAACGATAGTTAGAAAGTATTTACAGTTTGAAAAGATCTAGATGTCTTCGGCGGTCTTCGAGACTCATCGAAGGGCTTTGTGTTTTATTTGTGGGACAACGTGGAGTTATAAAGAATTATGATCTGAACATAAAAACTGTACATTGAACATATATAGAATATCAAGGGGTTCAGAATTCTTCGATAGGTTTCGGATCTCTTCGGATGGCCTTGGGATTTACTTGTGAGGCTGAGTAAGAACTTGAATACCGACAGTTATAAAGTATTTACAGTTCGAAGAAGTTTAGACGTTTTTGGCGGTCTTAGGGATTCTTCGAAGGATTCGTGTTTTACTTGTGGGACAACGTGGAGTTATAAAAAATTATGATATACACATAAGAACTATACATTAAATATATATACAATATTAAAAGGTTCAGAAGTCTTCGGTAGTCTTCGGAACTCTTCGGAAAGCCTCGGAATTTACTTGTGAGGCTGAGTAAGAACTTGAATAACGATAGTTAGAAAGAATTTGCAGTTTGAAGAGGTCTAGACGTCTTCGGCGGTGTTCGGAACTCTTCGGAGGACTTCGTGTTTTACTTGTGGGGCAAGGTGTAAGTGTAAAGGATTATGATATGTACATGAGAACTATAGCGACGTGCCCCAGGTGTGGCGGCCGACCCTTGGATAGCGTTACTGGCGGAGAATGAGCAGGCTATGGGAAGTACAGCTAGCTATACGTGGTTTACGGTACTGAACTATAGCGACGTGCCCCAGGTGCAGCGGCGGGTAGCGTTACTGGTAAAGAATAAGCAAGCTATGGAGAGCATTGCTTGCTGAAATGGTTGACAGGCTTTGGTGAACACTGTTAGTTGAGTTCTTAGGCTAAGGAGAGCACTAAGAGTACTGATTTCTGCTGGATTTGCAACCTTATTTTTATCCTTCCTTCCCTTACGCAGGATATGTTGAAAAAGGTTAGTGGAATGGGCATCCTATGGATTTGCTAGTTTTAGGATAGCACAAAGAATGAGTCGGAGATTTTGATTTTCATGCATTTGTTCTGTGTTCAGCACGTTTACTTTGATATACGGTAACAGAAGGAACTGTGATCTTTGATCACATACTACCTACCGTACTTTGTTCTTTTAACACAATATTTTGCCTTAAAACTCTGAAGTTCATTTATAGACACCCTGTACAGTAAATTAACCATGTACAATTTTTCTAACGCTTATATGCAATCTCTCAGATCGTTGCTTTAAAACATTTTTATACTTTAGAATATTTAGAATCAATCTTGCCTTTGAATTAGATAACGTACCTGGAAGCTTTAAAATAAGAAACAATTACTAATGCATTTATTTCCCATACATACACTCTTACTTTAAGTAACAAATGTTGCTTAGGTACATTTCTAATCAAGTACTACATACTGCAAGGTCAGCTTAGAACAGAAAATTAAGTCGTTCAAATTGCCAGAAAAGACATATAAGGAACATTATCCAAATCATAATCACAGAAAGAATCAGATTTCCAGCTTTAGGTTTTAATGGTATTATGGCTAGAAAAATACTAACTTTATATTAAATTATTAGCAAATATTAATACTTACTCTCAGAGTTATTCATTGATGGTTTAATGGCTTTACCCGCAGAGGATTGAAAACTTTCTGGGAAAGCAATTGCAATCAGCAGCAGCAAAAACACACGCATCTAGAACGTATTAACGCACCAACAGGAATGATTTCATATTTGATACAAAAATCAAAACAGAGGTTATCGATAAATAATTTCAAACAACTGGAATTGTTTCTTCATATTTATAACGGTACTATTGTTATTTACGAGATATCACCTAACAACGCATTTAGTACAATTGCATTACTACTAAAGATTTCACAACTTATTCATACTGTTCACTGTTTGATAAGAAATGAGAACAGCTACATGCTGACTCACACTGCTATAAAAATTAATTACTGAACCATCAATATTTTATGTACTCCTTGTAGTCATACTTCTAACAATTCAGATAAAGATTTTAACCTTGCATGTTGAATTGCCTCCTTTATATTTAGAATTAGTTTAGATTGGTCCTAATTCGCTGTAAACAAAATACATTAATTGATCCACAATTAGTGATACACCTGAGAGATCTGATTATAAGTTAACACTTTAGATTATGTAACAAACCATACATCGACCTTAGTAGAGTATTTGTACCGGTTCTGGGCCCACATTTCCACCAGCATCCACTTTTCCACACACATCTGGACCAAATTTACATGTAAATTCCCAAAGGAGGAAATGTGGGAGATGAATCTTCTCCTGCTCCCTCCTTGCTCTCCTCCTTGCTCGGATCTCAGCTACCTAAATTTCTAGGAATTTTTTAGATAGCATCATCTTCCAGGGAGCTACCCCAATTTTAAGATTTTTTTACCGCTAACATTCTGAACCAAATAGTTTTCTTCGACTAGCCATTTCCACCCACGAGATAAATATATCTTGTTTGGTATCAATTAATATTAGAGTTTTCTCAACTACCCGAATCTTAAAGAATTTTTTCGATTGCACCATCCCCCACAAAGCTACCCTCATTTTAAGATTTTTTACCGGCAACGATTTCTGACCCTCCTTATAAATTTTTTAGCCATGCGATACATCAAATTAGTCTAGAATTTTATACAGAATCCAAATATATAAACAGATTTAATATAACAACACCCCTTACAAAGTTACACATATACCCTCTGCGAGATAAATCTTTCTCCACATTTCCACTCACGAGATAAATGTACCTTGTTTGGTATCAATTAATATTAGAATTTTCTCAGCTACCCGAATCTCTAAGAATTTTTTAGATTGCACCATCCCCCATAGAGGTACCCTCATTTTAAGATTTTTTACCGGCAGCGATTTCTGACCGCCCTTATAAATTTTTTAACCATGCGATACATCTAATTAGTCTAGAATTTTATGCAAAATCCAAATATATAAACAGATTTAATATAGCACCACCCCTTACAAAGTTACACATATACCCTCTGCGAGATAAATCTTTCCTCACATTTCCACCCACGAGATAAATGTACCTTGTTTGGTATCAATTAATATTAGAATTTTCTCAGCTACCCGAATCTCTAAAAAATTTTTAGATTGCACCATCCCCATAGAGCTACCCTCATTTTAAGATTTTTTACCGGCAGCTATTTCTGACCGTCCTTATAAATTTTTTAGCCATGCGATACATCAAATTAGTCTAGAATTTTATGTAGAATCCAAATATATAAACAGATTTAATATAGCACCACCCCTTACAAAGTTACACATATACCCTCTACGAGATAAATCTTTCTCCACATTTCCACCCACAAAATAAATGTACCTTGTTTGGTATCAATTAATATTAGAATTTTCACAGCTACCCGAATCTCTAGGAATTTTTTAGATTGCATCATCCCACAGAGAGCTACCCCAATTTAAAGTTTCGTTGCTGGTAGCGATTTCTGATTGTCCTTATAAATTTTTTAGTCATGCAATACATCAAATTAGTCTAGAATTTTATACAGAATCTGAATTTGCAAACAAATTTGCAATAGGATCACCCCCTGCAAAGTTATACCCCTTTAAAGTGCTAAATCTCTAAATTTTGCTCTTTGCTCCATAAGCAAACCTAACGAATAGATTTCTTCGACTAGCTATTTTTACCCACGAGATAAACCTATCTTGCTTGGTATCAATTAATATTAGAATTTTCTCAGCTACCCTAATCTCTAAGAAATTTTTAGATTGCATCATCCCCAAGAGAGCTACCCCAATTTTAAGATACTTTGCTGGTAGCGATTTCTGACCGTCCTTATAAATTTTTTAGTCATGCAATACATCAAATTAGTCTAGAATTTTATGCAGAATCCGAATCTGCAAACGTATTTGCAATAGGATCACCCCTTGCAAAGTTATACACCTTTAAAGTTCTAAACCTTTAAATTTTGCTCTTTGTTCTATAAGCAAACCTAACAAATAGTTTTCTTCGACTAGCCATTGCATCTTTCGAGACAAATCTATATTGTTTGGTATCAATTAATATTAGAATTTTCTCAGCTACCCGAATCTTTAGTAATTTTTTAGATAGCATCACTCCCCAGGGAGCTACCCTCATTTTAAGATTTTTCGCTGCTAGCCATTTTTGGCCGTTCTTATAAATTTTTTAGACATAGGACACATCAAACTAACCTAGAATTTTACGCAAAATCCGAATCCGCAAACAGATTTAAAGTCCGACCACTCCTTTCAAAGTTACACTTTTAAAGACTCCCAAACCTCAAAATTTTTGCACGCTTTAAACAACCATTTCCCGAGAAATCTAAAACCGCGAGGATTTTAGAAATAAGTTCTATATAAGCCATAAGTGTTTAATATTTAAAACCATTTTCAAACAGTAATGTACTGTTTTAAGAATATTCAAACCCGCGGCTTTTTATAATTTTAAACAGTTATCAATTTCCGGTTTAACATTTTCTTAATTACTAAGTACGTCACAAATAATTACATGCTCAATGCTAAATATGTACTTGGAAAATACATTTCGCTTCCAAAACTAATTGCTTTACGATTGTGTGTAGTAGACGTGAAAGCAGTATAGACCTTTCTCTTTATTAATTATATTATGGACTATATGTTTGAGAAATACAAGAAACATATTTCAATGTTGTGCATTAGAAAGTTCACGTATAATTGCTTGTAGATTGTTAATAACACAATGTACTTTCTAGTACGTCCTCGACCACGTATTTAGGAAAATGCAAGCTTCATTTTGTAATACAGATCAATTAACAGTTAATTATTTCAAACCGTATATAACGCGGTCTGATTAGTAAAGCCTATGGTGCTAACCATTTCTACGCCATCGTCGCTAGTAGCGGTAACTGATGCATTTTTATGTCTTTTGCTTCACAAGTGTGCGGTATAGGTAGTCTTTTCCATTTCGAAATCGCATACTTTACACATAATTGTGGTTGTTTCGTACTAAACCCTTTAACAGCTGGGGAAGCTGAAAGTTTACGGCTTAATGACATACCGTGCTGTTTTTTCTTGTGTCGCAGTAAGTTGTCCATTCTCGTAAAAGCGATACCGCAAGACCCACAGTTTAAGTACTTTGCTACTGACGGATGTACAAGCTTAACTGTAGACGATGTTACATTACAACATTTGTTCTGGTGCCGTTTGAGAGCATCCCTCCTGGTAAAGTAGACGTGACAAGGCTCGCATTTAAAACGTTTGCAGGTACCATTTTAGTACAAAACAAAATTTGCACTATAGGACTTTGGTTTACTCTAGCTTAGTTGCTTTATGTACCCTATAGAATGTAAACCGAAGGTTTCCAAAGACGGCCGAACGAAGTTGAGGATTCAGCGGGGAACTAAATGACGTCATTTTTTGCCAATCCTTGCTGCTTGCCCAGTACATTTAGCACCAATGCATGCACCCGGTTCGCATCGTACATGCTGCGAATGTAGTTAGTAGAATCACCGGAAACGTCTTCCATGTTATACGGATCAACAATCGCGTCGCGTGCATATTAAAAATCCGAAAGGGTGGTAGCACAACACACTAATTGGTTGCAAGTCGTGCTGTAGTAGATCCAGTGCTACTATAAACAAAAACTTAATAAAATACTTACTAATAAAGCAATTTAATTTTAAATAACTTCTACGTCATATTTTAGGAAATGGTAGGTTTACATATTTTCTTTGGAAACAATCGAAGATTGCCGAAGACACTCGAAGAGTACGCAAGCGCGGTCACTAAACCAATTAGCATTAATACCGAGTATTCCGTACTTTCGTAGGTTGCTCATTTCATAGAACCAAATCTTACGCATAGCGGTCGGTAGCACGTAGTTATTTCTAGAACCGATAAGTACTCGATATCGCCCAAATAGAGAATTAGATGCTCGATGTCTGTCAACTTCCGATTCCCTCGTAAAAGGTAAAAAAAACTCGGTCAATCATCCATCTAGCTTATACTTCGACCCGCTCCCGTTCTGATAATTTCCAAACATTTTTCAAACGACAATGGTCTCAGAATTTTTAAACCTTCGAGAGAACTATAAGTCGTGATAAATTACACGTTTGAGTTACCGGTAAACTAACATATTTTATAGTAACAATGCGCTGTATAATACATGCATACCCTTTCTCTGCGCTACTGCTATTCTTGTAGTTGCCTGAAAAAGTCAGTCGCCTTTTTTACTGCTAGGACCGCTGCAAAGCACCATTCTATACTTTCTTTAAAAGTATAGCACATCACGCACTTTTTTGTCAGATAATTAAATTTCGCTTATGTAGGCTTTTACACTTTCGCATATTTAAACATCTAATACAATCGATTAACCACTTTCAATTATTCTAACGGGGGCCACCATACATTCCGCCGCACCGTTCGTTTTGAATCCAACGATCCTATGGGCTTCCACACTAACACCTAACGTATCTTTCCTACTATTTGTTAAACAAAAACTACCGGCATTGCCATGTCCGTATGCGGACGTAAGCAGACGTTTGTGGATGTGTACGAGAACATGTAATCATATACATTAATCAGTCTAAGCTATTTTTTTAGTCCACGAAAACTACTATTTTTCTAAACCACAATTAATAATCGCCCTTATAGGTTTAACATTTCTACCATTTCCCAATGACTGGTGCTACGTACATGGAAACTTTAATTTCTTATTGAAGAGAATCCTTATTCTCCCAAGCACTGTTACGTAGTTGCATGCCCACCCCTTTTGGGAATATATGCTCGTTATAGGTTGTAGGACCCTCGGTTTAACTTAACTACACTTCGTGAGACCCCTTTAATCTTTTTAATCGTGTCTTTCTCGCCTACAATACAGTAGGACTTGGCTTTTGTACCAACGAATTCTAATACTAGACCCCCATTAAAGTTGTTTTTGAATTTCCCTACAACTTTTTTCTTGACAACCTAAGACATATGTTTTAACCAACCATTTTCCTAGAAATCTAAAACCGCTGTGTCCCGCGAACACAACGTGGAGGTAACACGTATATTCTGTCAACCGAGATAGAAACAGGAAGGATTTAGAAGGTGAGCGAAGAACTTAAAAATTGTGGATTCTTAAAACTAATATATACAATAGATTTACAAAATCTATACAACTATCTTAGATTTATATCTTTATGCCCCCCATGCGTATGTTGATATGCTCCTAGGATGACGTTATGCTTGTCATGTTCCCCCCATAAACTAATTTTATTAATAAGCTACGTGAACAAATCGTATTTCTTACTCCGGATACATACGCCGGCAAGTACTCGATACCATCCAAATAAAGAATTAGATGCTTGGTGACTGTTAACATCCGCTTCCGTCGTGTAAGCCTAGATACATCCCAGCCCATGCGCACCCCTGCGCGCGCGCCCCCTGCACATGCGCACCCCTTTCTGTGCGATTGCTATTTCGTGGTAACGTTACAGCCTTTTGTAAATAAAGAGCAATGTAATACTAATCTAAAATTTTTATTCTGACATACATAACAAAATTTAAAAATATTTAATACCAAGCATGGAGACATTTAAACTTAATTTTAATACAAGGTTATACAAAGAAAACAGTCCTTTCTTTATGTTTGTTTGGAGTGGTTTTAATTTTATCTAATTTTATTCGCAGCTTAAATTTAAATCGACACCCAAGTCTTCTATCTCCTTTTATAGCCAATAGTTTGATACATAGAGACCGTCTAGGTTTTCGATTTGTAAAATGTACCAAAGTTTGCCTCTATATATAAAGTCTTTGATTCCACCGACAACCAGATCCATTCCTTTGTGTAATTCTTGCAGCTTGTGACAATCTTTTAATCGCAGCTTTCCCACTATATCGTGCATACGCATCTTGTTAGCTTGATCGACTTCTTCTTGTCGGTATTGGAGGAAATCCTTATTTTCCCACTCACTATTACGTAGTTGCATGTCCACCAGTTTTGGGAATATATGGTCGTTATAGGTTCTAGGGCCCCCGGTTTCAAATGATCGGAAAGGTTCTTTACTAGGCAAATATACAATGTTTAGCGGAACCCCTTTGCGTGTCGTGTACGCCAAGGTTACGAAACCCGCATTCCTTAGTTCGTCTTTGTTATCTGTCATTTTGATAAATACGCTTTTAGAATTACTTTTTAACAGTATACGGATTTAGTACCATCCTTTTCCGCAAGAACGCCTACATAACTGAAGGAGTCTTTTTTACACCACAAATGCATATAGCTTGTAGAACCCAGATGTATCTAAGTCAGTCCATCGACACATAAAATAATCTTTTAATTCTTCCTCATTTTCTCTAATAAGATGTTCTTTGTCTAACACATCTTTGTATTGTTCGCATATTGTCGCAGTGTTTTCCATGTAGTCCAATTTTCGTCTTTTTTGCATCAATTTCCTCTAATTCCAGTTGTCTTTTCCTTCCACTTACAGCGTATGGCATGCATAATGAAGTAATTTCCTTTAGCGTAAACGGATAGAGTTTACTACCAATATTTACGCGTTGTCGCACAACCTCTGGGCGAATGTTAGGCGTATTTATCAATCCCAATTCCGAAATGACTATTTCTTTTGGAATTGTAGTATATGGTGTTGCAGATTGTATAAAATATGTACTACCTGCTTTAATGTAGCACTTGTGTAGGATTTTTATTTTATCTTGGCTGTCTTTCTCCCCTACTATCTCCAAATAATTTACAGGCATATAGTTAAAACTAAAAGCCGAAAGCACATATTTTATCAATTTTTCCCTTTCTTTGTATTGCCATTCCCCCAATGCACGTACTGTAGTAGGTTATTATACACTAAACAGCAGCTATTTTGTAGCTTGTCCGATAGCTTACTCCACATTTTGGCAAGTGGTACCGAGTACATTGTAGCCTTTAGGAAGTATAACTTACTATCTTCCAATAACGTTAAACAGTCTTATAAGGGATTATACACCCGTTCCGCACTGACATAGCTTCCAATTGTACAGTTGTATATTCTCGCTTCCAATCGCGTAATACCATGTTCTTTGGCCAAAGTAGACGCAAATGTTTCCCTTAAACGTACATCTGGACAACGTAAAAATCTAGTATATGATTGCCAAGTTGTTTATTAACACCTGAAATTGTTATCTGACACACAAATTTGTTGTATATCTTAGTTCTTGCATTGGTTGTTAGCCATGTTAAACAATCAATTCCCACAGTTTTATCGTTGTCAACTATAATATTGCACTTTTCTTGGTATTCGCCCTTGTTGCAAAAGTTATGGTTTGTAGTTAAATAATTACACATCTTCATCTTGCTAAATATGCCCGCAAAATCTTGGGTTACATCCATGTCAAAAAGATAGTAATAATCTTTTTTGAGCCCGTTTAATATATCTGGTAGTTCCTCCAATAAAGTTTCCAACTTAACATCTGCTAGTTCCACTTTGTATGGAACACATACAGGATTTTGGAATTTTTTATTAATGCATTCGAGGTCTTCTTTTCTGTTAATTTCTTTTACTCTCTGGCCCATCTTGTAAGTGCTTTCCAGAGAAAACGGAAGCTTAGCTCTAACATCAGGCCTAGCGGAAACAAATCGGTCGAACTTTCTTCGTAGATAGCTGTTAAATGCACCACAAATTTCTTTTTTTTAGGATAAACATCTTTTTGTTTGCAGATGTTTGTTCGGCGTCAGAAAGGTCGCAAATTTTAACCAACATTATATTGTCACAAAATGGTTCTGTAATTGGTGTGTGTAGTCCGCCAGTCAGCATCTGTTCGCCTTCGACATAACAAATATTACCAATCTCTGTCACCAGATTATTGTTGCACATATTTTCTGATAACAGCCACAATCCATATCGCTCATTTGTCGGTTTCACATTATTCCCAAGAAGTTGAGAAACGTTAATAAGCTTGGAAACGCTCATATTTACCGTTCTAGCTACGGTCGAATACTAAATTGAATACGAAAAAATTGCCCCCTTATGACCACCACTAATTGCTTTTTAAGGGCATTTTAATGAGTTTTCTCATTAAAACCCATTAGCACTAATTGTTTTTTAATGAGTTTTTTCATTAAAAACCCATAAGAACTAATTGCTTTTTATTGAGTTTTCTCATTAAAAACCAAGTGTGGACTTAGGTTAGATAAAAGGAAAAATTGATAGGTTAGGTCAGCGCTGCGGCGCTGACCTAACGTATCAAGACACGATTAAAAAGATTAAAGGGTTCTCACGAAGTGTAGTTAAGTAAAACCAAGGGTCCTACAACCTATAACGAGCATAAATTCCCAAAAGGGGTGGGCATGCAACTACGCAACGGTGCGTGGAAGAATAAGGATTCTCTCCAATAAGAAATTAAAGTTTCCATGTACATAGCACCAGTCATTGAGAAATGTTAAACCTATAAAGACGATTATTAATTGTGGTTTAGAAAAATAGTAGTTTTCGTGGACTAAATAAAATAGCTTAGACTGATTAATGTATATGATTACATATTCTCGTACACATCCACAAACATCTGCTTACGTCCGCATACGGACATGGCAATGCCGGTAGTTTTTGTTTAACAAATAGTAGGAAAGATACGTTAGGTGTTAGTGTGGAAGCCCATAGGATCGTTGGATTCAAAAAGAACGGTGCGGCGGAATGTACGGTGGCCCCCGTTAGAATAATCGAAATTGGTTAATCGATTGTATTTGATGTTTAAATATGCGAAAATGTAAAATCCTACATAAGCAAAATTTAAGTATTAGACAAAACAGTGCGCGATGTGCTATACTTTTAAAGAAAGTATAGAATGGTGCTTTGCAGCGGTCCTAGTAGTAGAAAAGGCGACTGACTTTTTCAAGCAACTACACTGAGAAAAGTGATTTGGTTGATACAACCAATTCTGTTGTTTTGAAGAGTAAAGCATTTGATCAAGTATTTTTTAGTCGTTCTAAACGAAACTATATTCACTGAACCGCTTGTAGATGGTTAAACTAACATCAAAAATTAGTTGACTTAAATTTGTTTGTTTGAATGCATAATAACAGTTGGTTAATAAAAGAATGCAAAAGTGAATTTCATTGAACAACCGTCGTATTTAATACAAACTAATATTGTCAACAAATTTCATATTTTAGTCCAATACTACATTGATGTTGAAAAAATTTCATTTTAGTTAAATGAATGCTGGAGAAAATGTCAAATGAACACGTTTTGTAACAAATTTGATATTGAAACAACGTCTCTAGCTTGTTGATTTAAATAAACTACGATTGCCAAATCAAACGTCGACGTTATTAGTTGAACGCAACGGTATTGTACGTCTCCGATGCTACGTATGGGATGTACAGCGCGCGCACATTATATCTTTAATATACTGGTAACCTTCGACTGCGACACGTCAACATGGCGTCAAGCGTTACTTAGCATTGTTTATTGTGTTAGTTTCCATAAAAGTATTTCAACTAACTGTAAAAATACATGGAAGATAAATTTAGTATGCTGTACTATGTTTAAACAAAATCTTTTCGTCTAAAAACACGTAAGTACATTTCTATAAATTAGTCTTATTGCCCATAACTAAATGCCGTTGTTTTTAGCATTCAACTATATAAGCGAACGTGTAGCTTCAAAGATCAATGGCAACCTCAAGGAATCAACAAACTTTCAATAATCAGTGTCAGTTTTATAAAATTAAAGTGGAAGCTAAACTGAAAATTATGCACGAAAAGCTAGAGTTAATGTTCAAGTTCAAGGTGATTTGATTCAATATCCAACGTGATAATGTGACTGAATGAAGTTCTTTTAAATCAATATTTTTTTTAAATCTGTTAGGGATGAACAAACTCATTTGTTGATCGCCAAGTTGTATTAAAAAATTGATTAAAATAATTTCATTAAGCCGGAATCGATCAAGCTGAATATTGAATCAAACTACCTTGGATGTTTAAACTAATTCTATTTCTAAACAATGTACAACGCAACGAAATGATTGATTTGACAGCTAAATGTTTCAATTCAACACAATAAAAGTTTGATTAAACCAAAAATGTTATTACTTGAACCCTTATTAGCCACTTAGCTTAATAATTATTATCTGCTTAACATATGGGTTAGTTAAACCAATGACGCTTTTTGGTTAGTTGAAAAATTTGAATAGTTTGTTTTAATGCTACAAACCCTTTCAAGTATTTGCTTCAATGATTTTTATATGTAAGTGGGATATTCAAAGTGTTGATTTAACATAACAGTTTATTTGATAAAAGTATTAAATAATTCAAATCAAACCTACAAGCAATTGAAGTAACGATACCTAACAACCTAACATTCAAGTTACATTAATAGCGATTTGAGTAAATGCCATAATTATTGTGGTGCAAATTTAGGTTTGTTTGCTTCAAAATCGGTTTTCCAACATTTTATTGTGTTCTATTTAATGCATATAGATCATCGTCTATATACAAACCAAAATTCTAATTGAATCAATAATTTTCAGTTGAAGCAACAAAATCCTTTTCTCAGTGTACAAGAATAGCAGTAGCGCAGAGAAGCGCACTGTTACTATAAAATATGTTAGTTTACCGGTAACTCGAACGTGTAATTGATCACGACTTATAGATCTCTCGAAGGTTTAAAAATTCTGAGATCACTGTCGTTTGAAAAATGTTTGGAAGTTATCAGAACGGGAGCGGGTCGAAGTATAAGTTAGATGGATGATTGACCTCGTTTTTTTTTCTACGTTTTACAAGGGAATTGGAAGTTGACAGACATCGAGCATATAATTCTCTATTTGGGCGATATCAAGTACTTCTTACCGGTTCTAGAATCAATTGCGTGGAAGATTTGGTTCTAGGAAATGAGCAACCTATGAAAGTACGGAATACTCGGTATTAATGCTAATTGGTTTAGTGACCGCCCTTGCGCACTCTTCGAGTGTCTTCGGCAATCTTCGATTGTTTCCAAAGAAAATATTCAAACCTACCATTTCCTAAAATATGACGTAGAAGTTATTTAAAATTAAATTGCTTTATTAGTAAGTATTCTGTAGACAACAAGTTTGGTATTCCTTTAGTAAAGATTTATAGTGTTTTATTAAGTTTTTGTTTATAGTAGCAGTGCATCTTCTACAGCACGACTTGCAACCAATTTGTGTGCGTGTGCTACCACCCTTTCGGATTTTTAATATGCACTCGACGCGATTGTTGATCCGTATATCGTGGAAGACGTTTCCCGGCTGAATCCTCAACTTCGTTCGGCCGTCTTCGGAAACCTTTGGTTTGCATTCTATAGGGTACATAAAGCAGGTATGCTAGAGTAAACTTTTTAGTTATAAGTTAGTTCGCTTACAAGTTTAACCAAAGTCCTATAGTGCGAATTTTGTTTTGTACTAAAATATTACACGCAAACTTTTTAAATGCGAGCCCCGTCACGTCTACTTTACCAGGAGGGATACTCTCAAACGGCACCGGAACAAATGTTGTGGTGTAACATCGTCTACGGTTAAGCTTACAAAACCGTCAGCAGCAAACTACTTAAACTGTGGGTCTTGCGGTATCGCTTTTACGAGAATGGACAACTTACTGCGACACAAGGAAAAACAGCACAGTATGTCATTAAGCCGTAAACGTTCAGCTCCGCCAGCTGTTAAAGGGTCTTGTACGAAACAATCACGAATTGTGTGTAAAGTATGCGATTTCGAAATGGAAGAGACTACCTATACCGCACACTTGAGAAGCAACAGACATAAAAATGCATTAGTTACCGCTACTAGCGACGATGGCGTAGAAATGGTTAGCACCATAGGCTTTACTAATCAGACCGCGTTATACAGCCTGTTTCAAATTAACTCGGCACCATTGCTAACTTTGTTATTATTGGAGCTACGAGGTTGGTTAAATGAGCAAAGAAGCTTATTTTTTACAGCTGATTACCGTGGACAGCGCAAAAAAGTAATTGAACATCGCTGTTTCGAGATATTGATCAAAACACTTACTTTTTAAATGGAACACCCTGTATATTTTTAATTTAAATGAAAGAGAAATAAATTCTTAACAAAAAGTCGTATACACTCTTATATCAAAATCCTTAAGATAAAGTAAATATTAACAAATTTGTAATTTAATCAAGGTAGGCACGGAAATTTGAACAGAATTCATTTGTTTAACAAGTTTGTCATCTCGTGTGTTTAATTGTAGCAGTCAACTTTAAGAAGTGTTAATAACATTGTTAGAAGGCCTTTTACTCATGAAGAAAAGTGTGATATGTTGGAAACTTTTATAATAATTAGAAAAAAGAGTACCAGAGCATCAAATTGCTATCGCGAAAACTTTCCTAATCAAAACTCGCCAGACCAAAGATATTTTCTAATTCTGTACAGAAAATTTAAAGACAATGAAAATTTGTTTTTGAAGAAAAGAACTAGAAAGAGATTTATAATTAGTAAAAACATTGAAACAAATGTATTAACTTAATTTGAAGCATTTCTAAATGATTCTATTAGAAATTTGGTAAAAAATAGTAACTTTTCTCTAACAGTCATTTATAGAGTATTAAGAAAACATAAATTTATTCCCTATAAATATCGACAAAAAAATAAGTCGTTGGTTAGTTGCTACGCGTACAGAAAATCCTGGCCTCGTGAGAAATATAATTTAGAGCAACGAATCAAATTTTTCAAATTCTGGAATGTTTAACCGTAAAAACATGCATTACTGGTCACGCAAAAATCCACTGTTAACTTTCCCATCCCATCTACAAACAAAGTTTAGCTTAAATATATGGTATGGTTTGATTGGTAGTAAAATAGTGGGCCTTTGTTTTATTACAGATCACTTACTGGAGTTAGATATATGAACATTATGGAAGAAGTGTGTAAACCTACTACTTTCCTCTAAAGGAAAATAATATGTCTGCTCTACCATACAGACGGCAGAGCGTCGATAGATTACGAGGGGTTCCTGTTTGATAGTCAAGCCCAGGGTAAAAAGGATGTTGAATGGCTTTGAGAAAAAAAAGGGTCCCTCTAAAGAGTTCTTCCAGCCAGCTAAGTTTCTTCAACTTAGGGCAGAGCTATGAGCTAGGGTCGTAGGATGGTATAAGATAAAACAAAAGAAATTTTATTGGACGCCACCGTATCTTAATGAGTGTTTTATAAGAAATTATTCGAAGATCAGATACGGAAATCTTCGAAAGAAAAAAATTTACGACAATCAACATAAACAAAAATACTTACTGTGGTCTCTGCAACCTGGAATAGGAACGACGATCTCGTGCTATCTGAAAATTTAATCACACCTAAACATTTTCAAACTAGGGCTTCATTAGAGCCTAGTCACTTTATCACAAAAATAATTATATGTAAATCCACTAGACAAAATTATACTTTCAAGAAAAACTTTTAACTTTAACACCAATAATACCTTTCTTCAGTACTAAAGTTTCTTAATAATAAACAGTTTGCTTCTGTAGGATAATTACTGTTGACTTTAAAGAAAGAAAATTTTGAGACAACTTAATATTTTTTCTATTAATTTTCTTTTTTTTTCAAAATATTTATATATACATTGTTTATACAACTTATTTATACGGAGACTTTCAAAACAGTTCCGTTTTCACTATTTAATATTGATCTCTAAGCATTCTTGGAATATTGTTTTATTAACTGCATAAATTATTTCAGTTCACTTTAAAAAATATATTACTTTTACTTTATGTTACAGTGACTTCATGCTACTAGAATAGAATCCTTTTCAGTTCACAAAAAAAAATTACATATTCAAAAATAATTTCTCTGGTTATGGTTGTACATTTTTAATAGTTATCTTTAATAAAATCAAAGGTCAAAGAAAAGTACTTATAGTCGACATTGAATTATACTTCAGACGTATTATCACAATGTGTTATACACAATAATTCGGCAAACAATTCTTATCATATCACATATTCTATAAAGCAAACCTTTCAAATACAACTTTGTAACTTCAAACATAATCTTATACAAAGATCTTAAAAATGTTAAGGTCAATTATGCCTTATTCAAATACTAAACTTTAAATTAAATTTTTAAATGAAACAAATTAATTGAACTATGAACTTCAGCTAAATTTCAAGAATTAATTTTAAACAAACTTTTGTATAGCTTCTTCGAAAATTTATCTGAGCATTTTAATTAAAAGTTTCTTGAAAAGATATAAGTATAAAAATGGAGGATGACTCACCGCTGGCCATCTGCTTGGCGGCCGGTTTTCCTTTTTTTTTTAAAAAAAATTCTTTAAACATCTGCGTCCTTACTCTTATAGTTGAGCGTGGCTGACGCAGGGGTCCGGATTTAATCTTTATACAAACCAATCAGGTGTGCGGGTTTCTACATTCCTGCCAAGTAACAATTGAAGCTACTTCTCTAGTGCTTGCCTTATGTTTAACGATTATTTTCTTTATAATACTTAAATTTCCATAACTTCATTACTTGTAACTTGAATTTAATATTTTAAAATTTGGAATTATAATTATCTTCATATTTAATGATAGGTAGCTTAATCCTTAAAACTCTAAACTAAAACAAAGAAGAACTTACGCTGAAATAAAACGAAAAAATAAAAATATGGGGTAAGCTTGTGAAATACTTTCTCACCGTAAAAATATATCTACAACCATTTTAGGTCGATGCTATTACAGAAACTAACTTATGGTACATGTTGACTCCACTTAACCAATTGTTCGGGTGGCATGTTTAATCAAAAACCTGCAAGCCCAAGATAATACTCGTTTACGGACTACATCTGATACCAAAATACCAATCTTAGTTATACAAGCATGCGCCGAGAGGGAGGATATTGAAACAAGATACAAACAACTAGAAGTTCACTTTAAGTGTACTTTTGCTATCCTAATGTAGATGGCGTACTATGTATGAATTTATAATAAAAGGTTTCAATAGAAATTTAACATTTATTGATTAGGTGTACTGCACAAAGTTGAATATTCAAATAACAGAAAATCGTAATTGTTACACAGCCTCACAAAGAAGGATCAAAGATTTTTTTTTAATCGTCGCAGTAACAATCTCAACAAAGCTAACTAACTAATTGACGATAATCAAATACCAACTAACTTAACCCTAAACATTGACGTAAGATCAACTCAAAAAAAAATTATTTTTTTTACTAGTAATATGGGAAGGTGGAAGTACTAAAGAACAAAAAATATTATGAGCGAATGAGTGTTATAGTAACTAACGCGTACAACACGTCCAAAAAAAGACATATCCGGGAAGACAAAATAGATAGGGCTTAATCAGGAAGGTCTGACACTCAAATGTCACTCAATGGAATAGAAACAACACTAAGTATTTGCATATGCACAACCATACTACTATTCACTAACAAAAAAAATGAACCAACGCAAAAAGGAAAGACTTATATACCTATAAATACCTTACACAAGATTCTTTATGTCCTAAACTAACTTTAAGTTTAAACTATTCACACACGGGCAATTGCCATTCGCTCTAGATTTCGTAAAGTCTTAAGAACAAAAAAAATTCCAAGTTGGGAATTATGATTGTCTATCAAAAAAAATTTGACAATCTTACCCAAATAAACTTTTTTTAAAAATTGTCCTTTAGAACTAGACAGCAATAATTCAACAAAAAAAGAAAGTACTTGAGAGCTACGTACTACCTTTCACAAAAAAATTTGGTAAAACTACCTCAATAGACTTTCAACTTCATGACGCATAGTCCTACCTAGACTATCATTTTTCAACTCTATACTTCCCTAACTCTACAGAATTCAAAAAAATCAACTTCTCCAGTATGTGTCCGCACTACAGTGGACACACTAAAATTATTCGATTTGATATCAAATCAAATCCCTATATCACTATTGTGGTCAAAACTTCTACTACCCAAAATATATTTTTCTTTTTTTAAATTAATTTACTTTTTTTTGGGCCCATATTCCCTTTTCCCCGTTGGCCTATTAATAAAAAAAACCCCAATGTTGGCACCTTGTCCATTAAGGTGCCTATGTCCCATTGGCGCTTGGCCTGGGCGCATGGCGTCCAACTGGGAATGGTTTGGGTGGTCACGCTAAAACCCTCATGGCAGCTGAAACGTTTTGAACTTCCCCATTGCCGAATGGAAAAATTCTCTCTTTTTTGTTTTTTAGATCCTTTTTTCTTGTTCTTTTTCTTTTCGTTGGTCATTCCGCCCCAAATAATTATTTTTTTAATTGTTGATTTGGTTGGGTAGTCGTCTTTTTTTTAATTAAAAACCTAAATTTTATCGCATTGAGTTTGTTGCTTATTTTAAATCCGATGCGCGCTTTTAAATTTTTAAGTAAAAATCCTGAGTTTCCAACATACAGCCAGTGCCGCAGTGTGGAGCGTTTAGTAGCCGCATCATCCAACAATTGGATTCGATTGGAAAACCACC
Organism: Platerodrilus igneus; assembly: GCA_036346225.1. Taxonomy (NCBI): domain Eukaryota; kingdom Metazoa; phylum Arthropoda; class Insecta; order Coleoptera; family Lycidae; genus Platerodrilus; species Platerodrilus igneus. The sequence continues at coordinate 68,559 of JARFIW010001696.1, forward strand.
TTTTACGAGTTTCGTTTGGATTTTGAATTGACCGCATCGCGTGCATTACGCAATACAAGTTAGTTTTCGTCTTTGAATAATTAATTGTCGGAAGTAAATTTCTTTTTGAAAAGTTTGTTTTATTTGGTTGGAATGTTGTTTTTTTAACATTTATGTTTCCATCCCCTTCACTTTATGGTTAATTAATGCTAATTTTTTCCTTTAACCCAAGGAATGGTAATGCTTTTGAGTTGATTTGGAAATGTAAAAATTTAATTATTTGTTTGTTTTCACACCTATTAAATATATTACTTTTAAATCTCGCTGTTGATTTCGAAACCGCCGTACACATTTAGTTCCAGCAAGATGGAGTCGCACATAATTTCGCGAAGTTAGCGCAATGATGCAAAGATTTTAAGACCGGTGGATGGGAACAAATGGTCCTATAAAGTGTTTCGTTCACCAGACCCTTTTTAAACGTAAAACAATTTACGAAAAAAGGAATCAATTAGAATTAAAAAGTATTTTAATAAATTTAATTAGGAGAATTAAAACAGATGTATTAAAAATAATTTTAAAAAGGGTTTTGATTAATTTTTGTGTTAAATAAATGGTTTATTTAATTACAAATTTGATTAAATTTTATATTTTAAGGATATAAAGGTGTAATTTTTTAAAATTTATTTCTCTTTCGTTTAAATTAAAAATATACAGGGTGTTTCATTTAAAAGTAAGTTTTGTTATCTAACGGGAATTCATTTTTTTCGTTAAGTATCTTTAAAACTAAGCTTCTTTGCTCATTTAATCAACCTCCTAGCTAAACAAAATTATCACCGAAACACTCGATACTCTTCCTACTACAAAAGTTTTCTTTGACAAACAGAATTCCATGCCCAAATTTACTTTTCTGGAACGTCATTATCTGGATCTAAGGCAGAATATTGTTTTAAATTTTTGAGGTGCCATCTACCGGCTTTAGAACCATCAATATTATTCAGGTCATATACTAAATTTGAAATTTTCTTATGAACGATACATAAAACAAATTTGGGGGCAAGTTTTGCACTAAATTTTTCGCCAGCTCTGGATAGTACTTTGTTGGTTCTCCAAACTTTATCACCAACTCTAAAAGAAATATCTCTTCTCCTCAAATTGTACTGGCTGCATGCACGTTCATAAGCCTGATGCAACCTCGAACGAACATCCTTAAAAATTTCCCATAACCCTTGTCTGTCTGAGACATACGAAGGACGATTCCCAGGGGTGACTTCACAATCATCAGTTGGAAGTACTCCAGCACCATAAAATTTCCCACTGATCGGAACACTACGACCAAAAACTAAGAAATTTGGGGTATAACCAGTCAACTGATGTTTTGCGGAATTTATAGCGTACTGTATTTGGGGTATTTCCACGTCCATGTGTCATGATCATCTATATACGACCTAATGGCGGTACGAATTGTTCTATTTGTGCGTTCCACGAAATTGCATTGAGGTGAATAAACTGCCGTATACCATATTTTCTGAATCTCAAATTTGTTACATAAACCTTTAAAAATGCGACCTGACAATTGAGTACCATTGTCACATATGAGAAATTGAGGCACGCCAAAAACTAAAAATACTCTTTCCTCAATAAAGCGCTCAATCATATGTGCTTTCGCACTACGCAAGGGGTGTAGCATAGTGTATTTAGAAAACCAGTCACTCACCGCTAACAACCACTTATGTCCAGTCTTGGAACGGGGAAATGGACCCATAAGATCCAAAGCCATAATTTGAAAAGGGAACCTTACTTCTTTTTCTTTGCCCATTAACCCAAGTGGACCAGCATTAGTGGATTTTTGTGCACTACATACTAGACAATTCCTACAGAATCTCATAACATCCAGGTTCATTTTTGGCCAATAGTAATTTTCATGGACGCGGGAATAAGTTTTTGAGAAACCTAAATATCCTGCTACAGAAGGATCGTGACATGATCTAATAACCTCCTCCCGTTGTGATTTGGGTACTAGAAATTTCCATTTTATCAAATTTGTCGATAGGGGTAAGTTTGAGGGGAGAAATTTATAAACGAAACCATTCTCGACTTTCCACTGAGGATAATTCTCAGGAGAGGACAAAATCTTTTCTCTCAATGCAATATACCAAGGATCTAGCTCTTCTAATTTGATTTCCACCAGATTTATTGCGTCGTTCTTTACTACGGACGCTCGACTAAGACAGTCAGGTACCACATTAAATTTTGCCTTTACGATGCACCAAATCAAACGTATGTTGTCGCAACCGAACAGCCCACCTAGCCAATTTTCCTGTTGGGTTTTGGATGTTATTCAGCCATAACAAGGAATAATGGTCTGTCACCACTGTAAATTTAGTTCCTTTCACCCACGGACGAAACTTTTCTATCGCAAATATTACGGCAAGGCGTTCTTTTTCGGTCACCGAATAGTTTCTTTCGGTACGGTTAAGTGTTTTGCTTGCATACGAAACAACATGTTCTTCCCCATTTACATTTTGTATTAATACAGCACCAAGTCCCGTGTCACTCGCATCGCACTCTACAATAAACGGGACGGCAAAATTCGGTTGAGAAAGCAAAGGGGCCGAAACTAAAACTTGCTTAATCTGAGCAAATGAAGACTCAGCTGCGGGTGTCCAGACAATAGCTTGACCTTTCTTCTTCTTTTTAAGTAAATCGTTGATGGGAGAAACTAATGACGAAAAATTCTTGATAAAACGACGGTACCAACTACACATACCTATAAAACGTTTAACTTCCGTCGTAGTTTTGGGACGTGGAAAGTTAACCATTGCCGAAATTTTATCAGGGTCTGTACGTAGAGAATTTGATCCCACAATATAGTCAAGAAATTTTAATGTTTTCTTGTAAAATTCGCACCTTTCTAAATTAACAGTTAAACCAGCGTCTTGTAAACGATTTTTAACTTCACCCAGTAACTTAGTGTGTTCTTCAAAAGATGGTGAGCATAGAATTAGGTCATCTAAATAACAAAATACGAAGGGTTCATATTTAGGTCGGAAGGTAGCATCAACTAAACGTTGTTGGGTTTGTGCAGAATTTCGAAGACCAAATGGCATTACTGTAAACCTATACTGCCCTCGCGAAATAACACTGAATGCCGTCTTGTCTTTTGAAGACTCCGAAAGGGGAATTTGCCAAAACGCTTTACGTAAATCTATGCTAGAAATATAGTTTGCGTTACGCAGAAGGTTCAACACGCGATCGGTCTTTTGAAGTGGGTAGCTATCATGTACGGTAACGTCATTTAACGCTCGCCCATCAAAGCAAAACCTATACTCTTTACTGTTTTTCTTTTTAACTAAAAGCACTGGTAAATTCCAAGGACTTTGACACGGCTCTACGACTTTTAAACGGATCATCTCATCTAATTCTTCATTAAATATCTTATTTATATAAGGTGACATAACATATGGTCTTTTCCGAAAAGGTTGAGCATCACCTGTGTTTATATCCATCATAATTTTATTCGTGCGTCCTAATCTATCTTCACTACTAATTTCTTTATATGAATTCACGACTGCATCCACTTGCTCCCGCTGAACTTCCCACAAATCGTCAACATTAAGTAAACTATTACTATTATTCAAAGGCACTGAGGACTGACCTACATACGAAACGTGTTCTCCAGAGTTACTTTGTATACTCCACGAATTATTTTTAAAGTCGGCAATTAACTCAAACAATTTTGCAAAATCACTGCCAAAAATGAAAGCATAAGGTAACGACGGGACAACTAAGGCGTTGAGAATACGACATTCTTTTCCTATACAAATTGGTAAATCACCTGAACCTAAAACTGCCTTCAACGAACCATCGGCTGTGGATACTCCCTTTTTCTCTGTACGAAACATCTTTAATTTTAATTTCTCAATTAACGGTATAGCTAAAGAACCAACTACTGAAGTTGTACAAGCCGAATCTAGAAGACCAGTGATTTCATTATCTAATAATTTTACTAAAATATATGGACGATTATCACCTAATTTCTCTTCAAATAAAGCATCTGTCTTTGGCTTGACAGTAGTTCGACAAAAATTCTTAACTATGTTAAGCCAACTTGACCACTCTTCTTTACAAAAAAATTATCTTCCTTACACAGCATCACTGAAGCCTTTTGAACTGGAACGGCAGGCCGTCTACTATGCATTTGCCACATTACTCGTTTGTTTGAGCAGGACTTACAGGAAGCTGAAGTTACTCCTTTATATCCACATTTATAACAAAAAATTTTCTTGGGAGCTCTACAAAACTGAAATGTATGGCCATAACGCGAAAAGTTCCAACACCCATTATTCTTCTTAACTATTTTAGGACTACTCTTTAAAATTTCAGTTTGAGGGAATTGTGCTAAATTTCTTTCAACTTGACTCTTAGGTTTGGAGGGATTTTAAAACATACTGAAGAAGCATTATGAAAACTTGATCGATGATTGTCTCTAGACCTGTACGAATAACTTGTCGAAACAGAAACAGATTTTTGTTTTAAATGATCAGCTTCTTCCACCTTTTTACAGAGTTTGGCTAGAGTCGCCATATCATCTATCTCTGACAATGCTAGATATGAAATGAATTCGGGCAACAAATTTTTCCTAACTATTCTAACCTTTGTAACTTCAGCAGGGCGTTGTGGTAGTCTACTAAAGAATTTTCCATATGGGCAATAAATAAAACAACTGATTCAGACTTTTTTTGATGGCGTGCTTTTATCAAATCCCATACGTCATCTTCTGAATGAGCGGGTAAGAAATCTTCCTTTAATCGTTTGACTAAAAAATTCCAATCTTTCACTGAATTACGAATACTTTTATGCCAGATCAAACCATCTCCAACAAATAATTCAGAGAATCCACGATATAACTCAGCTTCGGATACAACTCGAGAATCTGCTAGTTCTTTTACTCGATCTAAAAATACACCTGTTTTGAATAACCAGAAAATTTCACAGGCCAAGAAATTATAGGTATAGAGGGAGTAAGATATGTAACAGTGGGAATAGGTGTACCAACAACTGAGGGAGATTCGATAGTTACATCTTTACGATCAACTGAACTACTAGCTCTATTAACTTTCTCATATAGTGTAACAATTTTATTTTTGGTTGTTAAATCCATCCATAAAAGTGCAAAAATTATAAAACGCTTTTATTAAAATAATAAGTAAAATACATTTAGTAAGATTGGTAATACGCTAAAGCTGTATCTATATGTAGCATTCTATGTATAGTCAAGTTTCTGTGCCTTCGATCACGATTCGCAAACGCGTTTTGATTGAAAGCCTCCACCTGGGACACGCCGTTCGTCTGAGCGAGCGGGTTAACCAGTCGGCCATGCGAGATTGTTGAGTCAAAATGTACGATTGGAGGCAGGCCGCCAATTTGCGGTTACATTTTAAGCAGTCGAGACCCATCTTTAAATAGCGGTTGGTATCATACGAACGTTATTTAATTTGTTTAATTGAGATATTTTATTTAGCGCAAATAACCACAATAAAAGCAACTTTGAAAACAACTATTCCAACCACTGATGTTAAAACCACTTTGTATTACAGTCTGTAGAAAGCAACTTTGATGATGGAAAATTTGAATAATTTATAAAAGACCATTTTAGTACACAACGTTAGGATGTTATTTGATAAGGCAGCGGGGTTCAACATATTGCAGCAGCTGACGGATGTATGGTGATTACGTTTGATATTACAACACCTCTTCACAGCTACAAAACGCAGCTTTGGTTCGTAGATAACTTTAAGTAATTTTTCGTGTTTCAAATTAGAAACACGCTATTTTGTTTAGTGCATAAAAGCACGAATAATATAAAATTTCGATTATTTGTTGAACTGGAAGTTTCCAGTGTTAAAATTATAATTCACAATTTGTAATGGTTTAAGAAACCATACACGTGGTTCATTTTGTACTGTTAGTAACAGCGACAGGTGTTATTGACGTCACTTGTTTGTCTGCAATATACTGCTGACACATGTGTTCTAGTAAACTTATGCTTTGAACAGCGTTTGCCCATGTTGAGTAAACAAGAATATTTTTGTGATCTGCCTTTTATATTAGAAATTGAAACTAACACAAATAATTTAGATAAGGAAACTTGAGTAACTATGTTTTAATTTGTAACCCCCTCGAACAGATCTGCACGGGTCGGACCTTTTTTTTTGTAACAAGTTCACACTAAGTTTTAAAATGTTTGATTATCAACTATTTTGATAAACCTTAATTTAAAACCCATGAACTCATTTAATTATTTATGAAATTTTGTTGCATTGAATTTTGTTTTAAAAGAGAATCTTTTGAGTAAATTATTGGTTCAAGATTAAAGTTTTTTTATTTTGATCAAATATGGTCAAACCTAACTACAGGAAACTAATATCCTTAAGAGTGGAATTTTGATGTCAACTTATATAGGAGATATTTTTTTTAATATTTCTTTAGGTATGTTTGTGGGACACAAATAGTGTTCCACCCTTCTATTAAGCTAATTATTGCAATTTCTTACAGGAGCAGCGTCTTATTCAGTTAAGACGGGTTTTTGCCATCGAAGGCGATTTTTTTCTTTGGGTTTCCACGTCCGCCCCTAAAAATATACCACGCAATTATCATAAATAAGTCAGGACTTGGTGGCGCCTATTTGTTTTGGATTAAGTTCAACTTACAATCAGAATTCGACTTACCCCCCCATTTCTCATAGCTCTACCCAAGGAATAGACCCCTAGTTATGTCGGAAGACTTCGTTACACTTGCTCATAACGTGAGACCAGTTATATGTAAGAAAGATTAGCTTCACTGGCTTTCTATAAACGTAGGGCAGGTGCCTCAAAAAACAATATTCGTTTCACTGGCTCACAACGTGGGGCTGGTGCTTTTAGTGCTTCAGAAATAAAACGTTTCAATAAGTCTGCTTCAAGAATAAAAATTGTAGCTAACGTTTCATTTTTAAACAATACGGCTTCCTCTACATTTTCTGTAGGAAGTTTAATTCTCTTGACTCGACCGACGAGATAAAACAGTCTAGGTTGTACTCTTTTAAAAATAGAATCGGCAACATTACTATCAAATTCGGACAAATTATTCTTTATAGATTCAAGCGAAGAATCGACCTCTTTACGTTCTTCTAAAAATGTTGCTGTATACCCAAGAAGATTAATTAGACAACCAGGTTCTTTCACTTCCTTAGCCAAAAGTCTACCTAAAATTTTCCTTTTTTTTACTATGGACCTACTACTTTCTATACCTCTAATGTTTAACTCGTATTCTAACTCTTCTTTGTGCAAATAGACAATCTGTAAAGTATCTGCCATTTCAAAAATTTAAAAGAAAACTTTTTAACCGTTAAATTTCTAACACTATAGTCGAAAATGAAAAACAGCTATCTCGTTCCGCTAAATATTCTTCTTCACTAACCACTAAAAACATTTTCTACGTTGCAGTGTCAGTAATTAAAATAACTTAATCGAGGCTTGTCGTTTGAGTTGCTATAAATGTTTGAATCATCAAAATGTATCCAAGCCCCACGTTGGGCGCCATTTATGTAACATTCAAGACTTTTATAAATCGAGCTCCACGTTGGGCGCCATCTATGTAACCTACTACTTTCCTCTAAAGGAAAATAATATGTCTGCTCTACCATACAGACAGCAGAGCCTCGATAGATTACGAGGGTTTCCTGTTTAATAGTCAAACCCAGGGTAAAAAGGATGTTGAATTGCTTTGAGAAAAAAAAGGGTCCCTCTAAAGAGTTCTTCCAGCCAGCTAAGTTTCTTTAACTTAGGGCAGAGCTATGAGCTAGGGTCGTAGGATGGTATAAGATAAAACAACAGAAATTTTATTGGACGCCACCGTATCTTAATGAGTGTTTTATAAGAAATTATTCGAAGATCAGATACGGAAATCTTCGAAAGAAAAAAATTTACGACAAGCAACATAAACAAAAATACTTACTGTGGTCTCTGCAACCTGGAATAGGCACGACGATCTCGTGCTATCTGAAAATTTAATCACACCTAAACATTTTCAAACTAGGGCTTCATTAGAGCCTTGTCACTTTATCACAAAAATAATTATATGTAAATTCACTAGACAAAATTATACTTTCAAGAAAAACTTTTAACTTTAACACCAATAATACTTTTCTTCAGTACTAAAGTTTCTTAATAATAAAGTTTGCTTCTGTAGGATAATTACTGTTGACTTCAAAGAAAGAAAATTTTGAGACAACTTAATATTTTTTCTATTAATTTTCTTTTTTTTTCAAAATATTTATATATACATTGTTTATACAACTTATTTATACGGAGACTTTCAAAACAGTTCCGTTTTCACTATTTAATATTGATATCTAAGCATTCTTGGAATATTGTTTTATTAACTGCATAAATTATTTCAGTTCACTTTAAAAAATATATTACTTTTACTTTATGTTACAGTGACTTCATGCTACTAGAATAGAATCCTTTTCAGTTCACAAAAAAAATTACATATTCAAAAATAATTTCTCTGGTTATGGTTGTACATTTTTAATAGTTATCTTTAATAAAATCAAAGGTCAAAGAAAAGTACTTATAGTCGACATTGAATTATACTTCAGACGTATTACCACAATGTGTTATACACAATAATTCGGCAAACAATTCTTATCATATCACATATTCTATAAAGCAAACCTTTCAATACAACTTTGTAACTTCGAACATAATCTTATACAAAGATCTTAAAAATGTTAAGGTCAATTATGCCTTATTCAAATACTAAATTTTTAAATTAAATTTTTAAATGAAACAAATTAATTGAACTATGAACTTCAGCTAAATTTCAAGAATTAATTTTAAACAAACTTTTGTATAGCTTCTTCGAAAATTTATCTGAGCATTTTAATTAAAAGTTTCTTGAAAAGATATAAGTATAAAAATGGAGGATGACTCACCGCTGGCCATCTGCTTGGCGGCCGGTTTTCCTTTTTTTTTAAAAAAAAATTTTTTAAACATCTGCGTCCTTACTCTTATAGTTGAGCGTGGCTGACGCAGGGGTCCGGATTTAATCTTCATACAAACCAATCAGGTGTGTGGGTTTCTACATCCTGCCAAGTAACAATTGAAGCTGCTTCTCTAGTGCTTGCCTTATGTTTAACGATTATTTTCTTTATAATACTTAAATTTCCATAACTTCATTACTTGTAACTTGAATTTAATATTTTAAAATTTGGAATTATAATTATCTTCATATTTAATGATAGGTAGTTTAATCCTTAAAACTCTAAACTAAAACAAAGAAGAACTTGCGCTGAAATGAAACGAAAGAATAAAAATATGGGGTAAGCTTGTGAAATACTTTCTTACCGTAAAAATATATCTACAACCATTTTAGGTCGATGCTATTACAGAAACTAACTTACGGTACATGTTGACTCCACTTAACCAATTGTTCGGGGGGCATGTTTAATCAAAAACCTGCAAGTCCAAGATAATACTCGTCTACGGACTACATCTGATACCAAAATGGCTTATTCCACGAGGCAATCTTAGTTATACAAGCATGCGCCGTGAGGGAGGATATTGAAACAAGATACAAACAACTAGAAGTTCACTTTAAGTGTACTTTTGCTATTCTATTGTAGATGGCGTACTATGTATGAATTTATAATAAAAGGTTTCAATAGAAATTTAACATTTATTGATTAGGTGTATTGAACAAAGTTGTATATTTAAATAACAGAAAATCGTAATTGTTACAAGTGTTTGAAGAATACCTGGATAATATTAATTTAGAAGATCGCCAAACTATTTTGTTCCGTCTTTATGTAAATTAATTAAAACCTAAATTTTATCGCATTGAGTTTGTTGCTTATTGTTAAATCCGATGCGCGCTTTTTAAATTAGTTTAGAGTAGAAAATCCTTGAGTTTCCGATAGCATACAGCCAGTGCCGCGAGTGTCGGAGCGCTCTAGCTAGCGCGCATCATCCAACAACTGGATATCGATTGGAAAATCCACGTTTCTACAAGTTTTGTTTGGATTATTGAATTGACCGCATCGATCGTGCATGTACTGCAATACAAGTTAGTTTTCGTCGCTTGAATTGATAACATTGATCGATCGTGCATGTATTGAAGTAAGAAGCTTTTCGTTTCGTAGTGAAAACAGTTTGTTTTGTAATGTGTGTTGGAACCGCAATGGATTAACCCGCTTATAGCTTTTCAACATTCTACATGCTGAGTTTCCACTACGCCGCTTGACTTCACATTTTACGTGGAATTAATTAGATGCTGCATCGTTTCCTCGCATATCGTAAACAACCACAGGTGAGTGCTATCTTAACTGCTTTGATTGATGGATTTTTGTGTAAAAGACATTTAATTATTTGTTTGTTGTTCACACCTATTAAATTAATTACAGTCCACTTTTAAATCTCGCTGTTTGAGTTATCGAAATTCACCGTCGTACATTTTTTTTGGCTGCCTTCTCACCGGATTTTAGAATAAACAATAACCTCCTAATTAATTATACCGCTCATCAAAGCAAGAACCGCCAATTAGTATAGTTGTATCGTTTTGTTGTTTACGAGCTTTCTTATCTCTGCCGTGCAATTAGCTTCACCGTTGTTATCGCCGCGAGGCAATTAATATTGTCAGGTCTTTCGTTCTTATCATCCGCATTTGTTTTATTCATATTGAACCATGGCAGATAAATTAAAACGCACTTGTTTCCTTCGTAATATTGCTATTAATTCGCTTAATAAAATGTATGATATTGCTCAGAAATGTTCACAAGACCACGCGTTATTAGATGTATTCCGTGTACAATTTTCCTCATTAGAGAACCTTAGAGAAACGTTTTTCACGCATCACAATTGGATCGTGGGTTCTATTTTTTCCGCTGGGGACGCGGAAGAACAATTTTTACTCGAAGACGTTATACGAAAACGTTTTGATATTAATTATTTTCAAATTAAAGCTTTATATTATAAGTTGTTTAGTACTCAATCTTCTAAGGTTGAGGTTTCCTCGCCACCCTTAAATACCTTAAGATCAAAGGTATTGCTACCGCCGCTGTCATTGCCTACATTTGATGGTGAAACCACTTTGTTTGAGAGTTTCATCGACCGTTTTGATAGTCTGGTACACTTTAATACCGACTTGTCTGACATAGATAAATTTTCATATCTTCAATCATCATTAAAAAATTCCGCACTTGCAACGATTAAAAATTTTGATTTAACCGCAGCTAATTATACTATTGCATATACAAAACTTCGTGACAAATATTGTAATATTCGACGTATTACAGCTACTCTCTGGAATAATATCGATAAATTTCCTAACTAAACTCTGATAATCCCGTTGGTTTACAAAAATTAGTGGATGCTTTTGTGGACAACTTACAGGCACTTAAAAAATTTGATCTTCCCGTCGAACATTGGGATTTTATTCTGGTACAAATGATATTGAACAGGTTGAATATACACACCGCTCGGAGTTTTGAATTACATCAAGACCCTACCGCAATCCCATCTTATAAAAAGTTAATTGCTTATCTCGAAAATACCTGTAAATCCTTATCTAATTTGTCGGTAAATCATAAAACTGATTTAAATAAAGTTATTCATTTTAGCAATCCGTCTAAACCTCGAACCGCAGTTTCTATGTTAGTTCAAACAAAAACTAACTCTAATAAATGTCCGCTTTGTAAACAGGACCACAATCTTTATCGTTGTACTGATTTCGTTAAACTTTCCTCGCAAGAACGCTACAACTTTGTCAAAAACCAACATCTGTGCATTAATTGCCTTAGTAATTCTCACATTTTAAATAAATGTATGTCTACTTTTTCATGCCGCCAATGTAATCAACGTCATCATTCGTTATTGCATTTCGATCGCGTTTCCTCTAAACCCGTTTTCGCTGCTAATAACCAGGGTCGCTTGAGCCCGGACACCGCCGCCTCTAAGGTATCACCTCGTAGTATTCCCGCAACTCAAGACCGCTACAAGCCTTCCGCCCCTCGGACCTCTGAGGAATCATCGACTTCGTTCAGCTGTAGTGGTCCGTCAACTTCAAACGTCGTTTTGTTTAATTCTTTAGATAAACCTTCTGTTGTTTTACTTTCCACCGTTCAAGTGGAAATTGCTGATTGCTCTGGTTCTTCCCAGCAATTTCGCGGTTTACTCGATTCGGGAAGTATGACTTCTTTTATTTCGCAAAGTAGTGTGCAACGTTTAGGTTTTCGTACTACTCCACATTCGCTTACTCTTAGTGGTTTAGGTTCCATGCGCTCTGCTGCTCAGCATGGCACTATCGCCGTTTCGATCAAACCAATAGGTGTTTCTTCACCAATTATTAATTTTCAAGCTGTAGTACTTCCCAAAATTTGTGAAAATTTGCCTACTTCTAATATTTAGCTGGAACATTTCAATCATCTGGCTAACCTCAAGCTAGCTGATCCGCTTTTTGCTCAATCTGGCCCCATTGATTTTTTGCTTGGCGCGGATATTTTCCCCCAAGTGTTATTAGACGGTCGCATCCAGGGTGATAGTGATAAACCTGTTGCTATTAATACCATCTTTGGTTATGTTTTAATGGGAAACATACCTTCCTCGCCCGCTTCTGAAATAACTAGTTTGTTTTCCATGACAGATTCTACTACCCCATTGGAAGATATCGTCGCTAAGTTCTGGGAAGTCGAAGCTGTTCCCGCCGCTCAACCTTTCACACCTGAAGAAACTCTTGTGAAAAAACATTTTGTCGATACATTTCGCCGCATTGAACAAGGTCGCTATGTCGTCTCACTGTCGTTTAGAGATCATGAACTACTCTTTCCAGGTAGTCGTGATCTTGCCTTACAACGGTTTGCCGCTTTAGAAAATCGTCTACTCGAGCAACCTCGTGTTTACACAAACAATACGTTTCGTTTATGCGTGATTATCTTGAGTCTCAACATATGCAATCTGTTGTTATTGGGTCTCATTCAGACTTTTCTTATTACATCCCGCATCATTGCGTTGTGAAACCCGAAAGCGTAAGTACGAAATTACGAGTGGTTTTCAACGCATCCGCTAAAACTATTTCTCAATCGTCCTTGAACGATCACTTATTTGTTGAGCCGAAGTTGCAACCCGATATTACCGCCATTTTGTTACAATTTCGTTTACATCCTTATGTCGTCACTGCCGATATTCGTCAGATGTACAGACAAATTCTTGTCAATCCCGCTCAGAGTGACTATCAACGAATTGCTTGGCGCTTCTCCCCTAAGGAGCCCATTCAGGATTTTAAGTTAAATACCGTTACGTATGGAATCAATTGTGCTCCCTTTCTTGCCATACAAACGCTTCAGCAGTTGGCCGTGGACGAAGGAAATTCTTATCCGTTAGCCGCTTTTGCACTTCGCCACCATATTTATATTGATGACATCGCTACTGGTGGAGATTCTATTGAATCAACCCCCGCTCTTCGTAACCAACTAGTTGCTCTTTTAAAACTTGGTGGTTTTGAACTTCATAAATGGTCAAGTAACCACCCCGCATAATTAAAAGATCTTTCCGCGACGCAGCAATTCGCGCAATCCCGCTCCTTTGAGGATCCTGATACTCAACCTTTAAAAGTTTTAGGTTTTTAATGGAATCCCGCTTCAGACAAGTTTTGTTTACTAGTTCAGCCACTAAGTACCTCCTGTACCAAGCGCAACCTACTTTCTAACTTAACTCGTTTTTTTGACCCCATGGGACTTTTATCCCCTCTAACTTTTTTGGTAAAACACTTGATTCAACGTTTATGATCATTAAAATTAGATTGGGACGCCCCCCCTCCCCCTGACCTTCTTCGTTTGTGGGAGAGATACTTGCATGAGTTACCGCTTCTTTCGGATTTTGCTTTACCCCGCTTGCTTATTTCGCCACAGTTTACTACGTGCGAAGTTCATTGCTTTGCTGACGCTTCCGAACGTGGTTACTGTGCTGTCGTTTATTTTCGCTTTGTTACTCCTTCCGCAGTTGAGGTTCGCTTAGTGTGCGCTAAGTCTAAGGTCGCACCTCTTCGTACAATCTCTTTGCCTCGTCTAGAATTGTTGGCCGCTACTTTGGCCTCAAAATTATTAATCTTTGTCCTCAAAACTTTTGATTCAAACCTTACTTTTCATAAAATTTGTTGTTGGTCTGATTTCATGGTAGTCCTTTCCTGGATTCGTTCCCCGCCGCAGCGTTGGAAGACTTTCGTCGCCAATCGTATTGCTTACATTCAGGACAACACGTCTCGCGCATCTTGGCATCACATCCCCTCCACCGAGAATCCTGCCGACGTCGGGTCACGTGGTTTACTCCCTACCGACTTGTGCCAATGTTCTCTATGGTGGGCGGCTTCACCAATCTTATATGAGCCTTTCGAAAACTACAGCCCATATATTCCGCCTTCAGATACTACTGAAGTTGTTACTGAACAACGCTCTATTGTTTTATCCGCTGTCGTAACATCCTCTTGGTTTCAATCAATTCTAGAGAATCACTCTTCCTTTCCTTTTATTATTCGCATTGTTGCTTGGATTCTCCGTTTTCGTCATAATCTAAGTCACCTACTCGAAAGATACTCCGAACCTTTGTCATCTTCTGAGTTGCAAAATGCTTTAACCCCTTTGCTTGTGTATACTCAACAATCTTATTTCGCTATCGAACCTGAAGATATTCATTCTGATTCTCCTTTAAAAAAGAGTTTTCGCAAATTGTCCCCCTTTATTCGTGATGGAATTTTGCGCGTCGGAGGTCGTCTAGCTCACGCACCTTTGTCCTCGGACTGTAAATTTCCCGCTTTGTTACCTAACAAAAGTCGATTCACCGATCTGTATGTTACCTACGTTCATTTGAAATACTTCCACGCGGGTACTCAAATGGTCCATTTTCTCGTCAGTCAGCACTTTTGGATTATTTCTGGCAGGCGATCTATCCGTCGTATTTTGAGTCACTGTCTAACATGCTGGAAGACTAATCCTGTCGTATTACAACCGCCTATGGACAACCTGCCTTCATGTCGAGTTACTCAAGTCAAACCTTTTTTTGTTTTCGGGCGTCGACTTCGCTGGTCCCCTTTCTACTACTATGTCTCGACTACAGGGCGCTAAAGTTTTCAAATCTTATTTATATCTTTTTATTTGTATGGCTACCAAGGCGCTGCACCTTGAAGTCGTATCTGACTTGTCAAGGGACGCCGTTCTCCCGGCTCTGCGCCGATTTATCGCCAGGTGTGGCCGTTGCGATCACCTATATAGTGATTGTGGCACAAATTTTGTGGGTGCTCATAAACAGTTGATTCATCTCGCCAAGCTTGCTGCTTCCAAGGACCATATCTCGTGGCATTTTATACCGCCGGCTTCACCTCATTTTGGTGGCTTATGGGAAACGGGAGTAAAATCCGTTAAGACCCTGCTACTACGCACTATAAGCGAGCAGGTGTTAACTTTTGAAGAATTGGCCACTGTCTTTATCCAAATTGAGGCCATCTTGAATTCACGTCCTCTCACCCCTTTTGATCACTGACCCCAATGATTTGAGCTGTCTTACGCCCGGTCATTTTTTAACTTTAGCTCCTTTAACCGCCATTCCGGAGCCCGCACTTTCGCATCTATCGCTTAACCGCCTCTCTCGCTGGCAACTGCTCCAGCGTATTCACCAAGATATTTGGCCCCGTTGGTCCAAAGAATATCTACACTCGCTACAACAACGCTCAAAGTGGCACACCCCGTCTCCTCAAATTGATTTGGGCACCTTAGTCCTAATTAAGGTCGCTAATGTTCCTCTACTTCGTTGGTCCCTCGGCCGAGTTGTGGCTGTCCATCCTGGGACAGATGGTGTTGTTAGGGTGGTCACGCTTAAAACCGCTCATGGCGAGCTGAAACGTTCTGTAGTAAAGCTCTGCCCATTGCCCGCAATGTAGAAAAAGAATTCTTCTCTTTTTCTTTGTTTTTTATAGATCCTTTTTTTTCTTGTTCTTTTTTTCTTTTCGCTTGGTCATTCCGCCCCCAATATAATTATTTTTCCTTTAAATTGCCTTGCATTTTGGTGTGCGGTATGTTCCGTCTTTATGTAA
Source organism: Platerodrilus igneus (assembly GCA_036346225.1). Lineage (NCBI taxonomy): Eukaryota > Metazoa > Arthropoda > Insecta > Coleoptera > Lycidae > Platerodrilus > Platerodrilus igneus. The sequence goes on from JARFIW010001696.1 coordinate 84,657, forward strand.
ATTAATTAAAACCTAAATTTTATCGCATTGAGTTTGTTGCTTATTGTTAAATCCGATGCGCGCTTTTTAAATTAGTTTAGAGTAGAAAATCCTTGAGTTTCCGATAGCATACAGCCAGTGCCGCGAGTGTCGGAGCGCTTTAGCTAGCGCGCATCATCCAACAATTGGATATCGATTGGAAAATCCACGTTTCTACGAGTTTCGTTTGGATTATTGAATTGACCGCATCGATCGTGCATGTACTGCAATACAAGTTAGTTTTCGTCGCTTGAATTGATAACATTGATCGATCGTGCATGTACTGAAGTAAGAAGCTTTTCGTTTCGTAGTGAAAACAGTTTGTTTTGTAATGTGTGTTGGAACCGCAATGGATTAATCCGCTTATAGCTTTTTTCAACATTCTACATGCTGAGTTTCCACTACGCCTCTTGACTTCACAATTTACGTGGAATTAATTAGATGCTGCATTGTTTCTTCGCATATCGTAAACAACCACAGGTAAGTGCTATCGTAACTGCTTTGATTGATTGATTTTTGTGTAAAAGACATTTAATTATTTGTTTGTTGTTCACACCTATTAAATTAATTATAGTCCACTTTTAAATCTCGCTGTTTGAGTTATCGAAATTCACCGCCGTACACATTTAGTTCCAGCAAGATGGAGCTCCAGCACATAATTTTCGCGAAGTTAGCGCAATGATGCAAAGACGTTTTGAAGACCGGTGGATGGGAACAAATGGTCCTATAAAGTGTTACCTCGTTCACCAGACTTGTCGCCTTTAAACGTAAAACATAACGTTTACGAAAGAAGATATACCAATGTAGCAGTATTAGAAAACAGTATTCGATTAAGTATTAATTCAATTGACGGAGGAGTATTGCAAATGCTACAGGGGATGTTATTAGAAGAACCTTAATGTGCATTCAAGAAAATGGAGGATTTTTGATCATTTTATGTAATTTTAGTGTGTTAAATAAATGGTTTATTTAAATTACAAATTTGATAATATTTACTATATTTTAAGGCTTTTGATATAAGAGTGTATGAGACTTTTTGTTAAGAATTTATTTCTCTTTCGTTTAAATTAAAAATATACAGGGTGTTTCATTTAAAAAGTAAGTGTTTTGATCAATATCTGGAAACAGCGATGTTCAATTATTTTTTTGTGCTGTCTACGGTAATCATCTGTAAAAACTAAGCTTCTTTGCTCATTTAATCAACCTCCTAGCTTCAATAATAACAAAGTTAGCAATGGTGCCGAGTTGATTTGAAACACACTGTATACGGTTTGAAATAATTAACCGTTAATTGATCTGTATTATAAAATGAAGTTTGCATTTCCCTAAATACGTAGTCGTGACGTACAAAAAGGTACATTGTGTTATTAATAATCTACAAGCAATTATACGTGAACTTTCTAATGCACGACATTGAAATATATTTCTTGCATTTCTCAAACATATAGTCAATAATATAATTAATAAAGAGAAAAGTCTATATTGCTTTCACGTCTATTTCACATAATCGTAAAGCAATTAGTTTTGGAAGCGAAATGTATTTTCCAATTACATATTTAGCATTGAGCATGTAATTATTTGTGACGTACTTAGTAATTAGGAAAATGTTAAACCGGAAATTGATAACTGTTTAAAATTTTAAAAAGTCGCAGTTTTGAATATTCTAAAAACAGTACATTACTGTTTGAAAATGGTTTTAAATATTAAACACTTATGGCTTATATAGAACTCATTTCTAAAATCCCCGCGGTTTTAGATTTCTCGGGAAATGGTTGTTTAAAGCATGCAAAAATTTTGAGGTTTGGGAGTCTTTAAAAGTGTAACTTTGTAAGGGGTGGTCGGATTTTAAATCTGTTTGGGGATTCGGATTTTGCGTAAAATTCTAGGTTAGTTTGATGTGTCGTATGTCTAAAAAATATATAAAAATGGCCAGAAATCGCTAGCAGCGAAAAATCTTAAAATGAGGGTGGCTCCCTGGGGGGTGATGCTATCTAAAAAATTCCTAGAAATTCGGGTAGCTGAGAAAAATCTAATATTCATTGATATTAAACAAGATATATTTATCTCGTGGGTGGAAATGGCTAGTCCAAGAAAACTATTTGGTTCAGAATGTTAGCGGTAAAAAAATCTTAAAATTGGGGTAGCTCCCTGGGGGGTGATGCTATCTAAAAAATTTCTTGAAATTCAAGTAGCTGAGATCCGAGCAAGGAGGAGAGCAAGGAGGGAGCAGGAGAAGATTCATCTTCCACATTTCCTTCTTATGGGAATTTACATGTAAATTTGGTCCATATGTGTATGGAAATGTGGATTCTGGTGGAAATGTGGGCCCAGAACCGGTACAAATACTCTACTGACCTTCAGCTATAAAATTTAAAATAATACAAATTTTCGTGCACTACGGGAGTTAAAGTTCGGGCCTTTGGAGCTGTGTTTTTAAAAAAACTGCGACACTTTAACAAATTTATTTTTATAAGTTAAACAGAAATTACAATGAAATTTAGACTAGCTGGTTCATAATAACTTTAATAAAAAATAATTAATTGTACTGGTGAGTAGCTTGAACAACGAAGTATGGAGTTCGAAGACTGACTGCCGGGCATTGAGCTCCCGGGCTTTTTATAATAACCTGCCCCTCACACGGCTTGTGGGAACTTGCAGATCTCATGTCTGCGTTTTTCTTAATTGTACACTTTATTACAATGTAACAACTTAATTCTAAGTAATTGCGGTCTGTTGACCGCATGTGACCTGCCACCTGCAGTATCACTGCCCTCACGGATGCAAAGTTGGATGTCCGTTCTCATGAACTGTCGATAACCTCTCTGGGTTATCCTTGTGTTACAATGTTGCATTGAACTTATACTTTTACTTAACAATTTCTAATAATTCCTATTAGATTCAATATATCAATATATATAGGTAATTGGGGGATACATAACTCGGGTAGCTATTTTAGCAGACCCGATAAAAAGATAGTTACCGCCCTTACCTTTCTAAAGTAAAGCGTTTTTGTGCTACTATACTATTCAGTTTTAACGCTTATAAAAAAGAATATAGATAATGATTACTGCAAGTCCAAAATTTCTCGTTATGTAGCACTGATTGTATGTTTAGAAAAATAGTAGCTTCCCTGGTTTTCTATTAGTAAGTTCTTTAATTTAATTTTGTAAAACCAAGTTTTACGCCCTACTGCACCGGTCACACTTAAGACTTTAAGCTTCACTTAATGCCTAAGTTCTACTGCATCGTAGCTAAGTGATACTTAAAGTATAACTTACATCAAGTGGTAGTTTAGTGGCATTTACCCGTTTTTGAGATTATGTGATGTTGACTCTTCTGTCCACAATAATAAAAACTTATATTTAATTATTATACATATAAATAGCAATTATGAATTTTATAATGGTAATGGAATTGTTTGATGACTTAGATGAAATCGAGGTAATAGAATTTGGAATACCCAGAAATATTATTGAAAGGCAAAATTTTTACCACAGTTTGCCGGATTATAAATTTTTTAAAAAGTTTCGCCTTAGGAAGGAGGCTGTGATATTTTTATTGCCCCATTAGGAAAACAACTAGAGTTTTCTATGACGCCTCCACCATGTGTTAAATACACTTTAATACCCTTGGTTATGAATGTTGAGGTAGAGCGTTAGGCGGTATTTAACTCAGGTTCCTTAGCACCTGGAAATCGAGCAATAATGTTACCATATGGGTTTTTAGACTCACTACTGAATCGGCGTTAAGCATAAAATATTCAGTAGATAATCACTTTATTCTAAGACATTAAGTTCAGCAGCAGAATCACATTAATAGCATATTATTAAAATAGGTTAGTAAGCTAAAATAAACTTACATGGTTTGTTGGAAGTGTGTAGTGACAAGATGCGGTGTGCTGGATGTAACTGCTTACTGTAGTTCTGGGGTACTGAGGGTTGACAAATTCGAGCTTGAACAGGAGTGGTCTCTTACTGACTGATCTGCTACTACTAGGCACTTCGGACCACTACTACCTGGCCTGAAAGTTAGCCCTCTGATTTATAGTCTTCTGGGCGGACAATCGAGGGTAAAGATGGCATTCCAGAACTACAACTCAGGAAGTCCTTGTGATGCGGTGGACCGCGTGAAACGCCAAACCGTATCGTTATTCAAGGACTTTTTGAATCAACGGATACTTGATAAAGTAAATGTGTGCAAAACAGGAGATTGAGGTTTTCTCATGAGTGTGGCAGTTACAAAATAACAACGGAAAAGAGTCACTAAAATGCACCGAATAGGAGGCTGAGGTTTCCGCGTTAACAAAGTAATTTATTACAAAGTAATGAACAAAGCAGATTAGCTAATAAACTGTTCTTGGAATTAAAGTATACAAATGTAAAAATGCAAATTATTGTATTCAAGACATAACCTACGGGGTTAAAAAATGTGGGCTCCACATTTGAAAAAGAAAAAGGGTTCAAAAAGAAGTAAGAAAAATAGAGAGAATTCCAGTGCATGTAAGTCCAACCATAATGTACAAGTTAACTAATATATAAGAAAACATGAAATATAAAAATAAAATACAAGTAATAATATTAACAAAAAAAAATGTTCTAGTAACAAGTTAAAATAAAAATACAAATACCAAGATGAATTAGTAATGACTATAAGTAAGGATAAATAGAATCCTGTAAAAATTAAGATTGTTGTACAGAGCATGGGAGGTAATCAATTGGTCGTAAAGACTCTAATATAAGTAAGAATTATATAAAAAATATAAAATTAATTAGTTTAATAAAATATAAGTACTATATTGTATTGATTGAAAGCGCACAAAAGTTCATGGAAGGTAAAAATTAAAAGTTCCAATGCACTCAAAAAGAAAAAAACAAGTCTGTAAAAATAAGCACTTGAAATTAGCACTAAAAAGTTCGATGTAGAAGTTCAATATTGTAAATGCATGAAAAATCATACCTTGGTTTAGCAATGTTTTGTTGTAGGACTTAACGGCGAATGTAGAGCCGAAGTGGCGACCTTGACCGACGTGGTGGGCGGCTGTTGCTGGATTGTAGTGTTGTAGGTGGCACAGATTTGGGTGTCGTAAGAGAAATGAGTTCAGCTTGCTGTACAATTTCGTAGGTTGGTTCGAGTTGTAATGTCGGTGTGATGTAGCCCACTTGGTCTCCATCTTCTAGCGTAAATGGCGAATGTTCCATTGGTGTTGGCGATAGTAAGTAAGCGAATCCAGAATGAGGTCGGAGAAATGTTTTCCGACTGGAAGTGTTAATGTTTGACATTTTAGACAACGCCAACAGAGTGTGTAAGCGACGGAACAGAAACAAAAGAATGCCAAAATTTACTAGGACAATGGTAAGGGTGAAGGCAAAGAAATAGTAGTGTAGGAGATTACTGCTTAGTGTGTCGTGAGCTTTTAGCCAGTTACAGTTGAGGCAGTCTTCCAAGTTGTCGAATTTTAATGGTGGATACCCAAACCGCGGTAAGGATATACTCAGAAACTTTAACCATTGAACCGGTAATAAGGTTGTAATAGTTGGGTCCAAGTGAGTGAGACAAGACGCTTTGTCTGCAAGAATTTGTATCTGATGACAATTGTTGACACAACCACAAGGCAATTGAATCCATACTGCTTTAATGTGTGTGTAGGTTGCATGTGATAAACTGTAGAATTACATTGAATTGTTGTGTTGATATGTGGATAGGTTTCTCGGCACTCGAAAGGACAGGCCGTCGCTAGTTGAGCACCTGTGCTTTCTTCTAATAGACGTCTCGTACAAGACATAGTTATAACATAGTTGTCATGCAATTGGTTCAAGAAACACAATCGTTCCTTAAATGGATCACAATATGGTGTCAATATAGTCCATTGGTTTGATGTGTGTTGGCTTTAAGCCACATCTATAATTGGTATTGTAGCCGTGAGGTTAATTGTTCCCAAGCAATTGGTGAGTTGATAAGTTTGTTCAAAATCAATCCATCGAAGTTGTTCCGTATCAGTGGAATATGTATTCCAATGAGAGTGACGTGCTTTGACATTGCGCATTCCAACAAAGGTAAAGAGTAATAAAGTGATGTATAACCTAAGGAAAAAACAAATTTATTAGATACAATTGTAGGTTTAAGTTTACTTAAAGCTAATACCAAGGTTTGCATTAATATAATATTTAAGTGTAAAGTTTTTTGTTGACACATTTCGGTCAGCGAACGCGTCCATTCGTAGAAAGATAACCACTCTACTAAAAGCGATGTCAAAAGTAAGGAGTCGCTGCATGTGGTTTTTGATATATTTGTTGTTGGCAGTGGTCGTGGATAAAAAATTTCTGTGATGGAAATCTGCCTAAGTAAAAAAATGCGACGTGCGAGCAGCTCGACTTCGTGAGAAGTAGAAAATAGTCGATGCATGTGTTGACGTGTAACATATTGGAAGTCATGAATCGCACCGTCGTCTAAAAGTAATTGGTCAGTGGCTAATATGTGCTCTGCAATGAGAGGTTCAATTAAATCTAAGTAAGTGGAAAAGTTTGCAAACTTCTTACAAAGATCAGAATGGACTCTGTACATATAGTCTTTACAAATGTGATTAGCAAATGAAAATGATGGTTGTCGAAATTCAAATAAAGTTTGTCGGGACAAGTGGTAAAAACTAACGTTAGGTAATCGTTGCAGATAAAGTCCCGGGGTAAGTAATATTCTCTGTGCTCCATGGGTTAAATGGTAGAGCACAATGCAGATGCTAAGTAATAGCATTATTAATTGTTAAAGAGAAAAAAATATGAAATTAGTGCAGTAAGGAATTGTGGCCGGTTTGGCTCATATGATTCTAAAATTGTAGTCAATATTGTCATAAAAGTATGCTTGATAACTGCAAAGAAACTAGTTTGTCAGAATGACGCCTAGAAGTATGATTCTATTCCTGAATAATAAAAAAATAAGTGGCAACATTCGTTACAATATTTGGCAAATCAATATTTCGAAGTTATGCTGTTAGAAAAGGTAATTCTTAGACACAATGATGCCAACGTAAATAAAAAATGAAAATATATAAATAACATGAAAAATGTCCTATCTGCACTCAATAAAATATCAGACTTGGACAATAGAGTTTCACTGTTCCGACTCTGAGGGGGTGTGGCATATCCACCGCTGCAGAGTAGAAACGACGTCAGTTTCTTATATTTGTAAGTCTCCGTAGGTAGTATTGAATAGATAACTATTGCAAAATGAACTTATAAAATCAATACTACAATACAAAATGATGGACTACCCTGGAGAATTGCAAAAATCGGACAGGAAAATTTTCTATCCCAGAAGTATTAAGTGTACGAAAGGTTCTGTCCGTATGTTATATATCGGAACAGCAATAAAAATTGAATAGAAAAAGGTTTATATAGTTACTGCCTTTTAAAAGCGTTTGATTGGAGTGCGTAAAGGATAAGACTAAGGTGCTTACCTTTTTTTTTTGTTTTGTAGTCCTTAAGTATAGAATACATACAAATTTAAAATGTCTCCCACGTTGCGTTTCGTCCTGGAGATATGGTTACAGTAATGTGTTTTTACGAGTTGAATTTGTTCCAGATGATTCTTCGTGTGCTATCTCGTCCCTGTCATCATGGAGGGTGGTTAATGTGCCTACTAAAGCAAACTCAATGCTAGGGTTCTGAGTAATACTTGTGTTCAGTTTTCGTTTTTGATATAATTTGTAGCAAAAGCACCCAACTGTGTAGAGGGTGATCACAATAAAGAGCAAAAAAAAAGTTATAATGCATGTGTATAACGAGTCGTGTGATGATTTCTGATCAGCGAGTGTTTCTGCTCGTGCCCAATGGGCTAAACTTAGTGGATTTGGGTGTCCTTTTAAAATTAAATATTAGACGAGAGTAGAAAAGATGATGTTCCAAATTAAATATAAACTATCGGTGTTTGGTGCATCAAGGTGTCCATAGTCTTTATGAAGAAGTTCTTCTAAGTTTTGTTCGATTCGTGCAAGTGTCGTGGAAGAACTGAGATTCAAATGTGGTATTATAGAAGTCCAATTTGGATTTAAACTTTCCGTTACATTATTAAAAATTGGTTCTAAAGTAGAGGAGTGGATGACCAAGGTCTTTAAGTTTGTCCACATTGCAGGTAAAACATGAGAAATTCGTATCGTGTCCGATGAAGCAATACCACATGGAAATCGTGACGAAATTATTTCATTTTCATTCAGATAAAGAGAGCAAGTGCAAGGTAAAGTCAATTTAATTGCTCCAGGTTGATAGTAAATAGATTTGTCTAACAGTGTTGACTGGTCTGAACACCGTACGCGCATTTCGCGTTGGGGGTGGGTGATGATAAAAACGTCATGTAAAATTTCGGAAATAATTGAGGTAGTTGACGAACGACAATGAAATGTACAATGCTGAACTAGATTTAAAACTGTTTCTCCTAAAAACATTGTATGGGCACAGAGGTGCCCTTGCGTTTTGTCTGAAGCAAAACGTGGAATGAAGCAAAGCTTGTCCCTGTAGGGGTGACAATGATTTAGTGATGAACCTGAAATCGGTTTTAAAACAAGTGTCTGTTCTGGATCGACAAGTGAAGTAGTGACGGCTAAATATAATGTATCATGTACCAGGGAACAAGTGTCAGAATTCCATGCAAAGGGTGTGCTAATAAATTCGTATAATGTCCAATGTTGTTGAAGATTGATAATAGGAATCCAAACTTGAACGTAAAGATAACCTTCAGAAAATGTACAATCTGAAATTTTGAGTTTGTAGTAATGTGAAATTTTATCTAGAGGAACTGCAAGTTCGTGATCGCTTTTGAAAGTTCTTCAGATATGGTTCAACAGATCTAGTCTGAATATTTTTGGCGTAAAGATAGATGGAGGTAATTTATGGTTCCTGCATGCGTTAATCAATTCTAAGTTAGTCATTTGTCGTTCAAGACCGAGTAGTCTGATGAGGGTACTGTAAGTATGATACATTGCTCGCTCTATTTTAAAGTCCGTGTCCGATGCGGTCTTGTCAATTGTATTTCGTAAATTGTTGTCAAATTGATCAAGTTTATCAATTTTTTATCTAGCTTCTAAGAAATTGTTGGAAACTTGTTTCTGATAGAATTCAAATGCATGTGATGTGCTACTGATTTCTCTAAGATTCTTCCGTAAACCTGAATTAATCCTTGTAAGGGGAGACTGTAGTTCTCGTTGATCATATTCTAAAGTATTAATTTGCCTTTGCGTTGCGATAGAACAACAAAAAGAAAAAATATTTCCTATAAAATCAAGTCCTCTCTTTGTCCTACTTCGTCTTGCATCATTTGTATGTATTTTGGGTATCTTCATTGTTGTTTCATTTACCCAATAGTTAGGGTTAATTGCTTGTGATAGCATTTGGAGTCCCTTGTCAAATATTGATCCGAGATCAGTTAGATGTTTATCCATTATGCAAATGTGACTCATTCCGCACTTGCATAGGTGATCATAATCATGGATTGGTACGTCTTGTAGGTTAATGTTGTCTAATTGTACCTTGTATCTTAATGGTAAACTAGCGTCATAAACGATCGCTGTTGCCAATGCTTTCCAAAAAACACCGTTCGACACCTTAACTGCTATTTGCTCAAATAGGAGTGGTGCGAAGGTTAGTAAAAAGAAGTACTGTTGAGCTATCTTGGTTCGTTGGAGGTGTGTAGTGACAAGACGGGGTGTGCTGGATGTAACTGCTTACTGTAGTTCTGGAGTACTGAGGATTGACGAATTCGAGCTTGAACAGGAGTGGTCTCTTACTGACTGATCTGCTACTACTAGGCACTTCGGACTACTACTACCTGGCCTGAAGGTTGACTCTCTGATATATAGTCGTCGGGGCGGACAATCGAGGGTAAAGATGGAATTCCAGAACTGCAACTCAAGAAGTCCTTGTGATGCGGTGGACCACGTGAAACGCCAAACCGTAACGTTATTCAAGGACTTCTTGGATCAACGGACACTTGATAAAGTAAATGTGTGCGAAACAGGAGATTGAGGTTTCCTCATGAGTTACAGTTACAAAGTAACAACGGAAAAGAGTCACTAAAATGCACCGAATAGGATGCTGAGGTTTCCGCGTTAATAAAGTAATTTATTACAAAGTAATGAGCAAAGTAGGTTAGCTAATAAACTGTTTTTGGAATTAAAGTATACAAATGTAAAAATGCAAATTATTGTATTCATGACAATATATGCAAAATTAATTCCAATATTCTACATAAAATTGATCCCAGAAACAATTGTAGGTCTCCCATAAATCAGCTACTTACCTGTTTGAGATACCTTGCTACAGGGAGTCATATAGACTCCATAGCCAATTATATGGAAATGGATCCTTCAACTGCCGGGAGAATAATACACAGAGTATCGAGAGCAATAGCTGCACTATACCCAATATTTATAAAATTCCCAGCAACGGATGTGGGTAGAAAAATTTTAAAAGCCGATTTTTATGAAATTGCAAGATTTGCTAACGTTGTGGAGGCTTTAGATTGCACCCACGTAATATTATTGCCAGGTGAGCATAATACTTGCAAATTTTATTCAAGTTTTGATAATCAAATTCAGGTGGCAATGATGCTGAAATTTACAGAAATAGGAAGGACTATTTTTCGATGAATGTTCAAGCTATTTGTGATCCGAATATTAACTTTTTGAATGTTGTTGCTCGATTGCCTGGCTCAAACCATGATAACACCATATTCAATCATTCACACATAAAAAGAATGTTTGAAAGAAATGAAATTCCACATTGTGTCTTATTGGGTATAAACGTACATTACACAACTTTCAAATGGAAATATATTTCGTATAATTGACTCTACAGGTGATAAAGGCTATCCTTTGAAGAATTATTTGCTGACACCATTGTTAAACCCACAAATAGAAGCTGAACAATTGTACAACGAAGCACATATTCGTATAAGAAATAAAATTGAACGTGCTTTTGGTATTTTAAAACGCAGATTTCTCGTATTGGCAAATGGTTGCAGACTAAGAATTACGAATGTTCAAGCAATTATTAAAGCTGCTGCAGTCCTATACAATATTGCTGGGAAAGATAATGAAGAATAGCCGGTTATTGATGAAGAAGATATTAATTGGCACGAATTAGAGCAGTTAATACTTAATGGTTAGATTGAACTTGTACCATTGGCAGATAGGGTTCAGAATGCAAATGTATATAGAAGACATTTAATCGAAACCTACTTTTCACAATTACAATCGACATATGTACACATTGTTAACTGAAATTTTTAATTTCAATAAACCTAAATATGTAAATCACGTTTGTACAGATTTTTATTATATTTAATTTATATAAAAATATCCATTTCGAATGGACCTGCACCTTGCCGAAGTTCTAAATTACTAGAACAGGTGAAATGGCTTGCGTATTCTAATGAGCTAAAGAGCCAAACTACAGGTCCAACCAAAGTAGTAGGGTCGTTAGTGAGGAACCAGACTAAGACAGGTCCCCGAAAGAGGGCAGCGGCTCTTTCGGTACTTAGATTGGCAGAGACCATAGGGGTCGGTATGGCAGTCTAAGACACACTACCGCGATGTGGAAGGCAACGGGAAACCACCACATTATCTCCCAAGTACATAGCGTACTTAAATTGTAACAAACATGATGGCATTCTCTGGGGTAAAAGATTCCGGAGTTAAAATAGTCCCCCATTCGGATCTCCGGGAGGGGACTACTTCGGAGGATGCGATCGGAAAGTTAAAAATAAGAGTCGGGAACATTCTGCGAGTCGGAGCGTGGAATGTTAGAAGTATGAAGCAAGTAGGTAAGCTAGAAAACCTAAAAATCGAAATGAATAGGTTATCACTAGACATAGTAGGGATCAGCGAAGTTCGGTGGCCAGAGGCGGGGGTTTTTGGAGTGGAGACTTTAGGGTAATTCATACAGGAGCAGAGGACAGAAATTTGGGTATGGGGATAGTTATGCGGAAAAAGATAGGATACTGTGTAGAAAATTACTTACAAAAGAACGAAAGAGTACTCATGGTTAGATTAGAATCTAAACCGGTAAACACAGTAATAATACAAGTATACATGCCCACCTCTAGCTACAGTGACGAAGAGGTAGAAGCCATCTACAAAGATATGGAAGACATTAAGATACGTAAAAGGACATGAAAATTTAATAATTACGTGGGATTTTAATGCTGTGGTAGGTGAGGGTAGGGAAGGAGCGATAGTAGGTTTATTTGGTTTAGGCACGAGAAAACGACAGGGGAAATAGGCTGGTAGAATTTTGCGACAAGAACAGTTTAATCATCACAAACACATTATTTCAACATCATGCTAGAAGACGATATACGTGGAAGATGCCAGGAGATATAGGACGATATCAAATAGATTACATTCTTGTTAGACAACGGTTTAGGAATCAAGTAAAAGCCTGTAGAAGCTACCCAGAAGCAGATATAGATACTGACCACAACATCGTAATTATGAAAGCTGCACTTAAATTTAAAAATCTGAAAAAAAGGAACGGAAAAAGGCACTTGGACTTAGAGAAACTAAAAGATAAAGATATTCAAGTAAGATTCGAAAAAAAGTCAAATGAATCGCTGAATGATATCGGGAAAATATCTGAAACTAAGAAAGTAGAAACAGAATGGAATAACATTAAATCCAGCCTAGACATGGCGGCCAGAGATATTTTGGGGTATACACAAAAAGAAAATAAGAAACCATGGATAACAAAGGATATCGTAAATTTAATAGAAGAAAGACGTAAATACAAAAATTAATCAGACGAAACAGGAAAACAGAGATACAAAGCCATAAAATGGGAAATTATTCGAAAATGCAGGAAAGCTAAAGAACAATGGATTGATGAAAAGTGCAAAGAAGTACAAACTAAGATGGAAATAGGAAAGATAGACAAAGCATACAAATTAATTAGAATGAATTTTAGGGATATAAAACCGTATAGCAAAAATATAAGGGACCCACAAGGAAACGTCATTATAGAAAACGTAGAGAAAGTGAGTAGATGGCAAGAATATATAGGGAATTTATATGCAGGAGAGAAACTAACTGCATTAGAACAGGAATCAGACATTGAAAATGATGACTTGGAATATCCTATACTTCGAGACGAGTTTGAATTAGCAGTAAAGAGTCTGAAAAATGGTAAGGCGCCGGGTACAGATAAGATGCAAGCAGAAACTCTAAAAGCCGCTGGACAAGCAGTAACAGAACGTCTCTTCCAACTTGTAAGCTATATGTATGAGACAGGCGAGATACCCAAAGATTTCAAACGTAGCATCATAGTAACTATACCAAAAAAGAAAGGCGCGGATAGATGTGAAAATTTTCGAACAATAAGTTTGACAGCACACGTGTCAAAAATATTAACTAGAATTGTGCAAAGACGAATGGAAAAACGAGCTGAAGGAATACTAGGAGAAGACCAATTTGGGTTTAGGCGAAACAGGGGAACACGGGAGGCTATTTTAGCTCTGAGAGTGATAATGGAGAAAACAATAGAAAAAGGGGAAAGCATGTATATAGGGTTTGTAGATCTGGAAAAAGCATTCGACAATGTAAATTGGAAAAAATGTTTGAAATACTCAAAAATATTGGAATGAGTTATAGGGATAGACGAATAGTACATAGCTTATACAAAGAGCAAACAGCAGTAATAGAATTAGAGCAGGAACGTAGTGAAGTAAACATTAGGAAAGGAGTGAGACAGGGATGTGCCCTATCCCCATTGATTTTTAACTTGTACATAGAAGAGGCAATGAAAACTATCAAATGCAGGAAATACTATGCAGGGACAAAAAATTGATATGCTTAGATTTGCAGATGATATAGCGGTATTAGCGTCTAGCAAGGAAGAATTAGAAGCTGCTCTTAATGAAATGGAAACGGTTCTAACAGAAAGATACGGTATGAAAATTAACAAAACTAAAACTAAAGTTCTAGTTTGCAACGGTGGGGAAAATAAATCAAAAACAAGAATACAAGTATTTAACACGAACTTACAAGAGATTAAGGATTTCTGCTACCTAGGAAGCCAAATAACGCAAGATGGGAAAAGCACAAAAGATATAAAACAAAGATTAGCACAAGGTCGTGCTACATTTAACAAGAAAAAGCAACTACTGTGCTCAAAGACCACAAACATAGAAACAAGGAAAAGATTGCTTAAAACATATGTATGGGGCACAGCACTGTACGGCTGTGAAGCCTGGACAGTAGGAGAAGCAGACATAAAAAAAAAGGTAAAGGCATTTGAAATGTGGTACTACAGACGATTGATGAAGATATCATGGACAGACAAAGTTAAGAACGAAGAGGTACTAAAAATTATAGGGGATGAAAGAAATATGTGGAAAACGGTAAAAAATAGGAGAGATAGGATGATAGGCCACATACTACGGCATGAGGGAATAGTGCGGAATATACTAGAAGCAGAGATAGGAAAAAAGAGAAGAAGAGGTAGATCTAGGTTAGACTACTGCACACAGATAGTGAAAGATGTAGGCTGTAGGAGTTTCAAGGAAATGTGTAGGCTAGCTCAGAATAGAAATCAATGGATGTACGCATCCAACCAATCCCAAGATAGATAAACTAATGACGAAAAGATAACTGTGCTTAAACATGATGATTATTATAAGTAACTACAAGAATTGGTTGGGCAATAGTCTCGAATAATGTTAAGTGTGTGAAAGGATTTACTGGAAAACCATTATTTCGGCAAATGTCTAAGTGTTGGGGGATCTTGGTAGCCACAGGTTGCAAACGAATCCGTGACTTTCAGTAAAACAATGGATTCCATTACTAAAAGAAATAACAAATGAAAATCAAATGCCCACAATATCTAGGTAGCATTGCAAGTTTTTCCTGGGTTTTCCTTGCAATATTAACATGAAATACAGCCTACATACATAATTTCTATTTATACATAAAATAACTAATTACATAAAAATAAGCATATTAACAATCCTTGTAAAACAGCATTGGTATCTGACAAGTATAAATCCACAATAAGGTTACCTCAAAACCATATACAATCTCCGTTGAACAGTATTGGTATCTGACAAGTGTAAACCCGCCATAGGGTCGCCTCAGATCCATATACAATCTTCATAGAACAACATTGGTATCTGACAAGTGTAAACCCGCCATAGAGTCGCCTCAGAACCATGTTAAAATCTACCAAAGAGGTAACTTAAATCATAATGAATTTTCCTCCTCAAAATAAATATAAAAACGACTACTTAAGCCTTTCAATAATGCAATCGCACACTTCTTTAATAACCATCCTCTCAATTGTATAAATAGAAACATGTTAAAAATGTTTTCCAATTCCAAGTTATTGAATTTATATAAAATTCACCAATAAAATTAATCAGCTGATTTCACGTTAAGCGTATTGGCTACCTAAAGAAAGCCGATCCCAGGTCGCAACACAAATTGAAGGCAATCATTCTGTTAAACTTTAAAAAATTTTGCTTAGTATACTCAAACCAAATATTTCAAACATCAATAAATCAAAGTCACCTTCAATTTATCTCATAAATGTCAAACTTGAAGTTTTTATTATTATTTTGACAACGATCCTAGGTCATGGATCGAAACGTAAATAAAGTCGATTTTAAAAACTATGAGTGGTTTAATTCCCAAAGAAGATTAACCTGAATACACATGCTGTGTGAGAATTTCAGGGAACTATGTAGGCTAGCTCAGAATATAAATAAGTGCAGGTACGTGTCTAACCAGTTTTGAGACGGAAAACCTAATGGCTGCGAAATACCTGCAACTAATGTTGACTGTGCGAAAAGATAAATTGGAAAATATATTAAATCGCCAAATGGTTAAGTGGTGAGAGAACTTGGCAGCCACAGACTGCTTACCTCCTTTCACAACCATTGAATGTCGGAGAAATAGGGCATATAACTGTAAAACAATAGAAAGTGATCGAACTGCATCTAACAAGAAAGAACATCGCCTATGAGGAAAGACAACAAACAGAATAAGAAGAAAATTGTTGAAAGCATATGTGTGGAGCACAGCACAGTATGCCTATGAAATACGGGAAGTCTGAAACGCAGACAGAAAAACGGTAGCAGCCTTTTGAAATGTTGTGCTTCAGATGTATGAGGACGATAGCATGGACAGACAAAGATAATAACAAATAAGTTACAGAAATAGTAGGGGAACAAGGATATCTGGGGAAAAAGAGAAATAGTAGGGCGGAATACGTTCTAAGGTTTTTGGGGAATAGTATGTGATATATTACAAGCAGAGATAGGAAAAAAGAGGTAGATGTAGACCTAGATCAGACAGTTATAGATGCAAACTGTGCATATTTCAGGGAAATGTGTAGGTTAGTTCAGAATAGGGAACAATGATGGTACGCGTCTAACCAGTTCTAGGACTGAAGACCTAATGATGATGATATAAAAATATAAAAACAAACATTTCTATCGTAATACTTATGTTAATTTACTTTATATACTTAAATCCTAATGTTAAACAAATTTAATCTAAACAACTTTTTAATCGTTTCAGTTGTACTTCTTTTATCTCTATATCTAATTCTAAGGAACGTTTTCGTAACCTATATTCCTCAACCTCTCTTAATTCTCGTGCATTGACAATTTCCAGCTCTCTTTTTAAATACTCTGCCTTTAAAGAGGCAACATCTGCATATTGCTGGGACAGATAATTTGTATGCACGGGCTGCACTATCTTAGGCCGTCGACGATCACTTGCAAATTGCAACTTTTTGTTGTGTGTGACCTTCAAATCTGTTGCTGTATAGCTTTTCCAGTCGATCTATAAAACTCTAGAAATGTATGAAAGATTTAAAAATGAATAACCTACCTTCTGTGTATTTTGATCCTTGGTAGAATTAAATTCTGATAAATTTAATTCATCGGTCCTTGCACTTTCATTGCATGTCTATTTCATACAAAACACACTTGTAATAAAGTAGTAAATAGAATAACTACTTACGGCCATATTTGTTACTGCAGAGTATGATGATTTTGATGGCAACGGGGAACAAATCTAGTATTCGTACCGTCAAAATTTTTTGGATTTGATGGTGCTAAATGATAGTACTTTTAATGCTGATTCCAAATATATACTCGATTTTCCGCGGAAATTATCGACTGCACCGGTATAGCCGCGCAAACTTTCAAAATTTGGCCGGTTTTCATATGCAACTTATATGACAACGGGAGCAATTTAAAACTTGATGCATTGCATCGCCATGCAATGCAAATTCGGCATTCATGCTTAACCTAACTAAAATACAGAAGTTGACTCATCTGAGTGTGGATAAGAGGTTCAAAATCTGAAAATCTGTTTAATTTACAACTTTAACATTTACAACAATTAACATTTGTATTGTCATTAATTTACATTGCGTGGTTACTGGGTATCAAACTTAATAGTGCTAACAAATTAAAAAAATTCTGTCAATTCGTCAACATTTTCTGTTTTACATTTTTTTTAAAAACATGTAATGAGCAAGGTGTATCCTGGAAACTAAGATTTTTTCCGGTTGTAATGAGGCACACATCGTTTTGCGTGGCGCTAAGTACTTTCGATTCCAGAGGTTGGGTCAACAAAATTCACCGAATGATTAACGGTGAGGGGAGTGTATCCTAGTTTTCCCAAATGTGAGTAGGATTTCCAGCAGTCTGACAATTTCGTCGTCCCTTTCTCAATCCATTGCTCTATTATCCCAACTAGTGTTTCGGCAGTTCTTCAATAATAACAAAGTTAGAATGGTCCGAGTTATTGAAACAACCTTTAAATAATTTAAATTAATTATTTATTTAAATAATTGATTTCCTTACCTAAAAGTACGAGTACAAATCAATTATATTAAGAATTACAAAATTACAATTGAATATTAATTATTCTTCTTCCAAAATAAGTCAATAATATAATTAAAAAGAAAGTTATTGCTTTCACCTTTTAAATAATTAACAATTATTTTAAGCAAATGTTTTTCCAATTACAATATTTAGCATTGAGCATGTAATTATTTGGAGAGAATTAGAAATTGTTAAAAATTTAACTGTTTAATTCTAAAATAAAAATTTAAAATTTTAAAAATGGTAATAATTTTAAATGGTTTTAGATTAAAATTTTTTAAAACTATTTGAAAATGGTTGATTTAAAGTTGAAATTTTAAATTTAAAATAATTGTAGGGGTTGGATTTTAAAACGTGAATTATGGTATTTAAATTGTTTGTTTCAAAATATTAAAATCAGGAAAGTAGAGCGAAAATTTAAAATAGGGGCCCGGGTGTAGATTCCAAAATTTAAAATCTTTTGATTTATCAAATTTTTAAAAGTAATGCTGTGAAAATGGTTCAGAATTTTAACGTTAAAATTCGTTGGGGGTAAAAATCTATTGGTTATTGTGTTCTAAAAAATCTAAAGATAGGGAAACGAAGAAGAGGAGCAGGAGAAAGACATTTCCCAATTTCCCTATAATTTCATGAAATTTGGCATGTAGGAATGTGAGTAATAAAGGAATACAAGATATTATTTCGGATAAAAAATTCAGAACTTTCGTTAAATTTAAATTTTAAATTAAGCTTAAGGAATTAAAACTCGGGGCACTTTATTAAAAAATTTTTTTTAAAAAATATGGATCACTTGGGAAAATTATTTAATAATTTATTGAATTCAAATTGTTACTGGTTTCTAATTACTTTTTTAATGTAATGACTTTAAAAGGTTATTGGACTATTGCCGCATTACTACCTGGTTAATACCCTTCAGCATTGGGTTGACCATACCTCTTCTCCTCGGTTAAAGTTGTGACCTTTATTAACAATTTAAACTCGAACTTTCAATTTAATAATTATCTTGACATTACAACCAAATATTAGCTACTTTCAAATAAAGTTTGGATTACTAACTCATTAATTGTAACCCGTATAGTGTTACTAAGTCATATTTTCTTACTTTCATTTAGAACCTACCACCAACCTGTCTCGTAAATGAAAACCAGTCTGTTACTGTTTGTTTCGCCAGTGGCAATTCCCGCATAACATCTTCACGTGGGTAGTTCCTTAGAATCATGTACAACAGCATCAAAATTGACCCATGACCAAAATTACTTTTGGAAAACAACGATCCAGACTTCAAGGAGATGGTGGCGTCACAAGTGTTTGGTTTTTGCTTGTTTATTGAAATTTTAACCCGACCACGCCAGCGGTTTTCTTTAAAAATAACTTCATTGGAGTGCTGCATCAGGGCAATTCTTTTGACGCTCCAAAATGTTGCAGTGAAATAAATATTTGAAAAGTTTAGATTCGTTCCGAGATAACTCGTATAATTTCAGTAAATTCCATTTATCCATATTTAAAGTTTTGGAATAAAGTACTATAAAGGACTAACGAATAAATGTAAATGACTTGAACAAATTAATTTTCACCCAAAAATAATAATACAATTGGCAGAAAGCAAGAAATGTCGTTTTCATGGTAAAATATTCGAAATTTTTGAATAACGTACAAAATCTGTGTAACTATAATTTGCATATAAAAATAGGACAAATTTTAAATGTTTGGGCCGCTATACATGCGCAGCCGATAATTTTCGCGGAAAATCGATTACATATTTGGAATCAGCATTAAAAGTACTATCATTCAGCACCATCAAATCCAAAAAATTTTGACGGTACAAATACTAGGCAACGGTAACAGTTTATGCAATAGTGAAGCCTTATTCCTTGCAGACTTAGTGAAATCTACTTTTGAAATTATTATTATTTGCATAATCATGATCTTGAAGCTAAAACTAATGTATGTTTTAAGAGTTACCTCAGCGTTTATTACCAGAATTGGCATTGCTTGAAGGAATATTATCGTTATTGTGATAAGTTGCATCACCACCAAACTCATCCTCTAAGCCCTCAATTGTTTTTGTGTTTGTAATATCTATCAATATATTCAGGCAGGGTTCGGTTTGAGGGGTAAAATTTCCTCCACCAGTTGCTTGCAACTACTGTTTGTTATTTGCAGCCACTTTTCTTATTTCTGCCTTTTTATTTTCTTAGTATTTACGGAGGCTCTGCTTGTTTCGATAAATTCCAGCAGGATACCGCGAGTTAAATTCTCGAGCAACTGCATCCCATGCTACACTCTTTTCACTCCATGTAACCCCACTGATTTTCATCCACTCGATTACCTTTTTGTATTTTAAAACACACTGCATTAAAACCAATTTTTCCTCATTTGTAAAATTGATTTGACGCACTCTTCTACTTTTTCTGCAACCTTGCAATCCATTTTAAATAATATTATAGTATTAATAGTTTAACGTATGGGAACACTACTTGCAAGAAACTAAAATAATTGTGTTTTTAAGGTTACTTTCAATTCGTCTGGAAGGCAACCACATAGTAATATACTAAAATCCCTAAGAATTACCAATTTTTTTTTAAGTGGTTCTTTATAATTGTCGGTGCAATCTACTTAAGATAAGTGACACTTATTTTCCAAAGTGTAACTTAATGAAGTGCCACTTAATATATAGATCGGTGCAGTTGGGCCTTAGAAAACCGTATATTCAATAGCTGCAGTTGTAAATATTGCTAACCATTCTTAAAACGTACTTGAACGTAAATATGACATTATTAATTGAGGTTTCGAGAACATTCTTTCTTTACTCGCCATTAATATGCACAAGATTAATGTATTCTCAATGCTAGAATTACGTTAAGTACAGTATTATTTTTAATCGCAAACTTTAAAATTTTAATAGATGTTTGATATGCTTCTACCAACGTCCACAGAACAGAAATTTCGTCAAATAGGTTATTACTTTAAGATAAAAGGTATTGATTACTTGCTTGCTTACCGAGAGGCGTAATACATTATAAAACATTCACCAAAGGAAATAATATAATTTACCTTTGAAATTAACAATATGAATTCAACTCTGGATACCTTATAAATTAATGTAAATTAACAAGCTGGGTATGGAATATCATATATCTCAGCGTTCGGAGAAGGTGCGGTTGCCGTATTAATCCGTATCCTTTGTAGTGGAGTTTGTTGGTTATCTACAACAAAAACGGGAACAAGACAATATAATAACGGAAGGTATATAGACGGGTATACACTCCATTACATAGTGTATATGCACTCCCGCACAAGTAGTTAAATATAAGAAAGTTACATCAAAAATTAATTCTATGGCGCGCTTTTAACAACTTAATAACCACCACTCCTTTTCGTTCGCCGCCCTGATTGGTCGTGAAGACGACATATATTTATTACAAACCGTGGGATATTATATTAACATTCTTTTCCCATCATGTAATAACTGTTACTACGAAAACACAAAAAGTAAATTAGAAAGTGGAAAGGTTCAATGCTTTAGTTAATACAGTTTACCATACCTACGCCCCATAGAGAACTGACAGAGTCACTAAGCCAAAGTCCCCATGGATGACCTAACAAATAAAAACTCTTACGTGTCGTATGGTATTTGGTGCGCTGGATTCGTTAAACCGTCTAAAAAGGTTTATGCCTGTTAAACTAAAGGTACAATTGACACATAGCTTGATTATGCCGTATTTGGACTATTGTGACATTATTTACACAAGTGCTTCAACTGAGCGTAGTGGAAGACTTCAAAGAGCACAAAATAGTTGTGTTCGTTTCATCCATAATTTTAAGTAGCGGGATCCTGTAACTCCATTCTACATAGACATGTGATGGCTTAAGCTTGGTGATAAAAGAAAACTTTATATGGCTGTTTTTCTTTATAAGCTTTTCTTTGCTAAAAGTCCATGTTACTTATTTACTAAAATCTCTCCTCTATCTAACCGCAGTCATAATACGAGGTATGATGATCTCTTGGCCATCTCTATGCATCATACACAGATTTTTCACCAATCTTTCCAGGTTGCTGGCACTCTCCTTTGGAACTCAATACCGCTAAACATTCGACATGCCCCCACAATTTTTAGCTTTCACAGATTTTTCCTTGAACATCCTTTATCGATCGATGCGGATTAAAACTTATATTTTGCTACAGCATTTACTTCTATTATTGCCTCTACTCACAGTATGTCTGAATGTGTGAGTGAATGTGTGATTAAAATTTTGTTTTTCCACATTACAAATTATTATGTTTTGTTATATAATTTACTATGGCTGTCTTTCTCAAGTTAGGTGGTAGACAGAACCTAATGGCTTCAAACTCGCTTGAGGATATCTGTAAGTTCTTAATATAATAAAGTTGAACATACATACATACATACATACATACAAGTTAATTCACAGAATCTAATTCCAAACTGTATTACACAAATATGTGCAATATACCTAAATTAATTATTCAAGAATCCTCTAAAATAATTACTTATTAAAAATAATTTGAGAAGCATTCTTTGACACGTAGCAATAGCGATAAAGCTTCAAAAAGAGAAACATGAGAAAAGAAAAATTTATTTGCAGAACAGTTCATATAAACGGAAAACCTATATTACAATAATGTTTTTAGGTGCCACATGGTTTTAAGCCGTAGCAATCTTTGCGATATCAGAAAACGGAATAAGTAGCCACCCGATAACCAGCCTATATTATCAACGCGCGCGTAAGTCTTGTTTGTCGCCACACCAACCGCATAAAATTAGTGGCGAGTATGAGACTTGATCCTTAAACCTACACTTAATTTTTATTACAAAACCCAAATGCAAATTAACCTTTTTGTAAATATTTTTTTAATTACTTTTAAGCTATTCTTTTAATACAAACATATTAAAGCACTGACATACAAATAAAGGTAGAAACAAAATATGTTGTAGAAATAAAACTTTACGTTAGCAAATTAGACCATATTGCTGCATTGACGTTACATTTCTTATTTCTACCCTATCAAAACGCAAAACTAAAAGGTAAGATAAGCTCTTGTCATTTACATATTAATTTCTACCTTTGCTCATAAATACAAAACGTTCAGAACATCAATTGGATAAGATAAAATTTCAATGATTCTCTCAAAGGGAAACGTAAGAACCAATTAGAAAAGGTAAAATTTAAAAGGAGGGTTCAATGCAAAAGATAAATAACCACTAATAAAGTGGAATATTAATTAGATAAAATAAAATATCAGAGGTAACTTAGAAGAGAAAGATTAATATCTAATCGTTTATGTTATAGACTGACAATTAGAGAAGATAAAATTTCAAAAATATTTTCAAAAGAAAGTTACATAATTAGCTATTTATGGTTTGTAATATTAATTACATTAGGTAAAATCACAAGGAAAATTTCAAAGGAAAAGGTAATATATACAATTTTATGGTTCGGTGGTCCTACTCCTAGCAAGGCTCCTCTTATATATAGATGAATGAAGGGATTCCTAAGGTAGTAGAATGATATTGTAAGATAATGGAAAGAGATTTTCTCTCGTGCTCTCCAGAAGGAGAGTTCCGTCAAAGGACTCCCGTTTATGGAAACTGCATAAGGGACCAGGTAGGAATGTAAATGCAAATCCTGCACCCCTGCGTTGATTAAGGGAAGAGGTGCCCCTACGTTGAACTTTTTAGTGCTCCACCCAAAGATACTACATTGGCTAGGAAGCGAGTTTGTTTTTACGAGAATATTTTGATTTTTGACTAACTCTTGCTACTCCAAACATGGTAGAACCTTTAACTTGAATGACGACCATCCACACACGGGTCCTACATTTTACTTATCATCCGAAAGAGGTAGTATTTTTCTTTAAAATTCTCGTCTAGCACTTTTTAATTGTCTGTGTCGGTATTTGAACCCCAGATCTTGGGATCAACAGTCATCGCGAATTTAGTTGATCTATAGAGCTGCTTCCAGAAGATATGTCCCAGCATTTGAATTTCCAATATTCCACCGGTAGGTATTATATTGGCCAGGAAACGAGTTTTTATCTGAAATTTTGGAAGTCGTCGAACCCTTGTTATTCAAAGCAAAATAGGGATCTTTAACGAGCGTGACAACACACACACACGGAACCTATATTTTACCTCATATCCGAACGAGGGCGTATTTTTGTAGAAAATTCTCGCCTACTACTCCTCAAGCGCTCCGCGTCGAGCATGGAACCTAGGACCTTAGAATTATCAGTCATTCGCAAATCTGTCTGATTCACGTAGCTGCATCTATAAGATTTGCATCCACATTTGACTTCCCAATGCTTCATCTGAAGGTGCTACATTGGCTAGGGATAAAACTCTACATTTAAGTTTCCAGTGCTCTACTCAAAGATGCTACATTGGCCAGGAAGCGTTTTCTTTCCGTTCGTATTTTTGCAAAAAATGCTTGATTAACATTTCTCAAGCGGTCCGTATTGGGAATCGAACCCGAGACCTTGGGCTTAGTAGTCACACGCAAACCAACCAAGCCACGGAACCGCCGTAGGAAATAATCCTGCAGGTCAAATTGATAACAAATTGCACTGTGGTAGGCTTTAGCGTAAAACCTAGAGGAAGACAGTGGCAATACGAAACCAGACGTAAATCTCCACATCCATGACCCAATATCGTGAAGTAGCAACCTTTTAAACAATACATTGCCTTACACGGGAAGGGAAGAGACAAGCTTAAGAAGGTATGTGGTATATTTGGAACTTTATAGCATCCAGGTAGAAGTTAAAAGAAGAAGAGCTCGCATTGTACAGAAGCAAAAAAACAAAAGATGGATAGTAAAGCAGTGCTCAACCAGCCAAAAAGTAGTTATCAACCCGGAGTGGAAGAGACCAACTCATATGTTATGGACGGTTGTCTCGGTACAAATTTAGGTCCATCGGAGAAAAAACAAGACTGAAACGGAGTTAGAGGGATTCGAAAATGCAAAGTTTTAGGTTAAGCATCATAGGGAAAAGGCAAAGAGTAGAGAATGTTCCGGTCTGAGGGAGCACCTGTAACGTTAGTGGGAAAGTAAACGCCGTACACCAACGTGTCGTTGATAGAAAATTACTAGTTTCCGAAACCTAGTAGATTATCTTTCTGCCGAGCACATCCACTGCAATGAAGAAATCATACAAAAATTGAAACGACCAAGTTAAATACACACTCGTGATATTTTCAAAAACAGCGTCTACTACAAGCATACATATATAATTAATGGATAGGCAGTTATTCAAAAATAGAGGTAGGGAAATTTTCTAATATACCGGAAGCAATAAGAGATTAATAATAAAACAACAAAAAGAGACTACTCCTTATCAACACGTTCAGGGAAAACAGAAAAAATGTACAAATGTCCCTATGATACAGAAAAACCGTTGAGAACGGAAATTGAAAACTAAATTTTTGATATATTTGCGAAAAGAGGCATATCGAATAAAAATTCTTAGTTGTCGCAACTGTGAGAACCCACTTTTTTTATAAAGCCATAGTTTTCGAGTCAGTATGTGTGTCCCAAGAGAAAATCATTAACTTGGTATCAGCTAGTACGAGTCCTAAAGATTCGACAAACTGTTAAAACGGAATGTATGTCAGCTACGACAAAAGGATACAGTGCATTTTGTAATAATAAAAATAACAAAGAAACAAAGGATAACAATTTAGAAAAAATAAAACTATTTAAGTAGAGTAACAAATTTAAAACTAAAGACGAGAAATTAAAAAAACTTTGAGGTGAATGTGGTATCGGGGAAACGAAAAGATTTAAATGATTCAGAGGTTTAGGGTAACTTATGGTATATATTTATACAACAATATAAAGTCAAAAGGTGGGAATTCAATTTAGACAAAATAGAGCAGCCAAAATTTATTCAGATAATGGTAGAAGCAAAGACATTACTGACTGCTATCCAGTAGGAATAAAAGAAAAAGATTTTAAAAGTGTAATATACTATCAGCAACTTGCAATTGATAAAGCCCCACATTTGGATCTCCGGGAGGGGACTATTTCGGTGGATGCGATCGGAAAGTGCAGAATAAGAGTCAGGAACATTTTGCGAGTCGAAACGTGGAATGTTAGAAGCATAAAGCAAGTAGGTAAGCTAGAGAGCCTGACAATTAAAATAAGTAGGTCAGCACTAGACATAGTAGGAATCAACGAAGTTCGGTGGCCAGAGGCGGGAGATTTTTAAAGTGGAGACTTCCGGGTAATTCATACAGGAGCAGAGGATAGAAATTCGGGTGTGGGGATAGTTATGCGAAAAAAGATAAGACACTATGTACAAAATTACTTACAAAGGAACGAAAGAGTACTCATGGTTAGTTTAGAATCTAAACCGGTAAACACAGTAATAATACTAGTATACATGCCCACTTCTACATACAGTGACGAAGAGGTACAAACGATCTACAAAGATATCGAAGACATACTAAGATACCTAAAAGGATATGAAAATTTAATAATTACGGGAGATTTTAATGCAGTGGTAGGTGAGGGTAGGGAAGGAGCGATAGTAGGTTTATTTGGTTTAGGTACGAGAGACGACAAGTAGAATTTTGCGACAAGAACAATTTAATCATCACAAACACATTATTTCAACATCATGCTAGAAGACGATATACGTGGAAGATGCCAGGATATACAGGAAAATATCAAATTGATTACATTCTTGTTAGACAACGGTTTAGGACTCAAGTAAAAGACTGTAGAAGCTACCCAGAAGCAGATATAGACACTGACCACAACATTGTAATTATGAAGGCCGCACTTAAATTTAAAAATCTAAAAAAGAGGAACGAAAAATGGCACTTTGACTTTGAGAAACTAAAAGATAAACATATTCAAGAAAGATTCGAAAAAAAGTCAAATGAATTGTTGAAAGATACCGGACAAATAACTGATACTAAGGAAGTAGACACAGAATCGAATAACATTAAATTTAGCTTAGACATGGCACCCAGAAATATTTTGGGGTATACACAAAAAGAAAATAAGAAACCATGGATAACAAAGGATATCTTGAATTTAATAGAAGAAAGACGAAAATACATAAATAAATCAGACGAAACAGGAAAACAGAGATACAAAACCATAAAATGGGAAATTATTTGCAAATGCAGGAAAGCTAAAGAACAATGGATTGACGAAAAATTCGAAAAGGTACAAAGCAAGATGGAAATAGGAAAGACAGATGAAGTATACAAACTAATTAGAATCAATTTTAGAGATATAAGACTGTATCATCATCATCATCATTGGGTCTTCAGTCCTGAAACTGGTTAGACGCGTACCATCATTGTTTCCTATTCTGAACTAACTTACAGATTTCCCCGAAATTTGTACAGCCTGCATCTATCACTATCTGATCTAGGTCTACATCCACCTCTTTTTTCCTATCTCTGCTTGTCCTATATCCCATACTATTCCCCAAAAATGCCTTAAAACGTATTCTGCCCTTCTATTTCTCATATTTTTTTCCCAAAGATATCTTTGTTCCCTTACTGTTTCCCTAACCTATTTGTTATTAGCTTTGTCTGTCCATCCTCATACATTTGAAGCACGGCATTTCAAAGGCTGCTACTGTTCTTCTGTCTGCTTTTCAGACTGCTCGTATTTCGTAGGCATACTGTCTGTGCTGTGCTCCACACATACGCTTTCAACAACTCTTTGTTCTATGTTTGTTGTCTTTCATCATAGGTGCCGTTCTTCTTGTTAGATGCAGTTCAGTCCCCTTCTATTGTTTTACAATTATATACCCTATTTCTCCGACATTCAGTGGTTGCGAAGGGGGGTAAGCAGCCTGTGGCAGCCAAGTTCCCCCAGCACTTGAACATTTACTGATTTAATATTTTTTCCTATATATTTTTTCGCACAGTCAACATTAGTTGTAAATATTTCACAACAAACAACTAGATGTTTATAATAATCATCAGATTTATCTGCGCTTACTTTTTCGTCATTGGGTTTCCCGTCTCAAAACTGGTTGGACATGTACCTGCACTTATTTATTTTCTAAACTAACCTACATAGTTCCCTGAAATTCTCACACAGCAATACAGCTCGGTTTCCTTTATATTGTTTTTTAATATTATGCCCTATTTCACTGAGATTTGTTGAAGGGGGTTAAGCAACTTGTGGCTGCCAAGATCCCCCAACACATAGACATTTGCCGAAATAATAGTTTTCCAGTAAATGCTTTCATGCAATTACCATTATCCGAGAATATTGCCCATCCAATACTTGTAGTTGCTTATAATAACTATCATGTTTAAGTGCAGTTACTTTCTTCGTCATTAATTTATCCATCTTGAGACTGGTTGGATGCGTACCTCCATTGATTTCTATTCTGAGCTAGCCTACACATTTCCTGAAACTCCTACAGCCTACATCTTTCACTATCTGTGTGCAGTAGCCTAACCTAGGTCTACCTCTTCTTCTCTTTTTTCCTATCTCTGCTTCTAGTATATTCCGCACTACCTCATGCCGTAGTATGTGGCCTATCATCCTATCTCTCCTATTTTTTACCGTTTTCCACATATTTCTTTCTTCCCCTACCATTTTTAGTACCTCTTCGTTCTTAACTTTGTCTGTCCATGATATCTTCATCAATCGTCTGTAGCACCACATTTTAAAAGCTTCTACCTTTTTTTTGTCTGCTTCTCCTACTGTCCAGGTTTCACAGCCGTACAGTGCTGTGCCCCATACATATGTTTTAAGCAATCTCTTCCTTGTTTCTATGTTTGTTGTCTTTGAACACAGTAGTTGCTTTTTCTTGTTAAATGTAGCACGACCTTGTGCTAATCTTTGTTTTATATCTTTTCTGCCTTTCCCATCTTGCGTTATTTGGCTTCCTAGGTAGCAGAAATCTTTAACCTCTTGTAAGTTCGTGTTACATATTTGTATTCTTGTTTTTGATTTATTTTTCCTTCCTTTGCATACAAGTACTTTAGTTTTACTTTTGTTAATTTTCATACCGTATCTCTCTGTTAGAACCGTTTCCATTTTATTGAGAGCAGCTTCTAACTCTTCCTTGCTAGACGCTAATACCACTATATCATCTGCAAATCTAAGCATATCAATTTTTTGTCCCTGCATAGTAATTCCAAATGTCTTCCTGCATCTGACAGTATTTATTGCCTCTTCAATGTACAAGTTAAAAATTAATGGGGATAGGGAACATCCCTGTCTCACCCCTTTCCTGTTGTTTACTTCTCTACGTTCCTGCTCTAATTCTATTACTCCTGTTTGCTCTTTGTATAAGCTATGTACTATCCGTCTATCCCTATAACTCATTCCAATCTTTTTGAGTATTTCGAACATTTTCTTCCATTTTACATTGTCAAACGCTTTTTCCAGATCTACAAACCCTATATACACGCTTTCCCTTTTTTCTATTGTTTTCTCCATTCGCCTAAACCCAAATTGGTCTTCTCCTAGTATTTCTTCAGCACGTTTTTCCATTCGTCTTTGTACAATTCTAATTAATATTTTTGATACGTGTGCTGTCAAACTTATTGTTCGAAAATTTTCACATCTATCTGCGCTTTTTATTTTTGGTATAGTTACTATGATGTTATGTTTGAAATCTTTGGGTAACTCGCCTTACCATTTTTCAGACCCTTTAATGCTAATTCAAATTCATCTCTAAGTACAGGATATCCCAAGTCATCATTTTCAATGTCTGATTCATTTTCTAATGCAGTTAGTTTTTCTCCTGCATATAAATTCCCTATATATTCCTGCCATCTAACCACTTTCTCTACATTTTCTATAATGACATTTCCTCCCGCGTCCCTTATATTTTTGCTATACGGTTTTATATCCCTAAAATTGATTGTAATTAGTTTGTATGCTTCATCTGTCTTTCCTACTTCCATCTTAGTTTGTAACTCTTTGCACTTTTCATCAATCCATTGTTTTTAGTTTTCCTGCATTTGCGAATAATTTCCCATTTTATGGCTTTGTATCTCTGTTTTCCTGTTTCGTCTGATTTATTTTTGTATTTTCGTCTTTTTTCTATTAAATTCAGGATATCCTTTGTTATCCATGGTTTCTTATTTTCTTTTTGTGTATACCCCAGAATATCTCTGGCCGCCATGTCGAGGCTGGATTTAATGTTATTCCATTCTTTTTCTACTTAATTAGTATAAGATATTTTCCCGATATGTTTGAGCAATCATTTAACCTTTTTTCGAATCTTTTTTGAATATCTGTCTCTTTTAGTTTCTGTAGGTCCAAGTGCCTTTTTCCGTTTCTTTTTTTCAAATTTTTAAATTTAAGTGCGGCCTTCATAATTACGATGTTGTGGTCAGTGTTTGTAATGATTAAATTGTTCTTGTCGCAAAGTTCTACCAGCCTATTTCCTCTGTCGTTTCTAGCGCCTAAACCAAATAAACCTATTGTCGCTCATTCCTACCCTCACCTACCACTGCATTAAAATCCCCCGTAATTATTAAATTTTCATGTCCTTTTACGTGTCTTAATATGTCTTCGATGTAGATCGCTTCTACCTCTTCGTCAATGTAGCTAGAGGTGGGCATGTATACCTGTATTATTACTGTGTTTACCGGTTTAGATTCTAATCTAACCATGAGTACTCTTTCATTCTTTTGTAAGTAATTTTCTACACAGTATCCTATCTTTTTCCACATAACTATCCCCACACCCAAATTTCCCTCCTCTGCTCCTGTATGAATTACCCTGAAGTCTCCACTCCAAAAATCCCCCGCCTCTGGCCACCGAACTTCGCTGATCCCTACTATGTCAAGTGATAACCTATACATTTCGATTTTTAGGTTCTCTAGCTTACCCACTTGCTTCATGGCTCTAACATTCCACGCTTCGACTCGCAAAATGTTCCCGACTCTTATTCTTAACTTTCCGATCGCATCCTCCGAAGTAGTCCCCTCCCGGAGATCCGAATGCGGGACTATTTTAACTCCGGAATCTTTTACCCCAGAAAATGCCATCATTTTATTATAATTTAGGTACGCTGTGTACTTGGGAGGTAATGTGGTGGTTTCCCGTTGCTTTCCACATCGCGGTAGTGTGTCTTAGACTGTCATACCGACCCCTATGGTCTCTGCCAATCTAAGTACCGAAAGAGCCGCTGCCCTCTTTCGGGGACCTATCTTCGTCTGGTTCCTCACTAACGACCCTACTACTTTGGTTGGACCTGTAGTTTGGCTCTTCAGCTCATTAGAACACGCAAGCCATTTCACCTGTTCTAGTAATCTAGAACTTCGGCAAGGTGCAGGTTCATTCGAAATGGATAAGACTGTATAGCAAAAATATAAAGGACGCGAGAGAAAACGTCATTATAGAAAATGTAGAGAAAGTGAGTAGATGGCAGGAATATATAGGGAATTTATATGCAGAAGAGGAACTAGCAGCATAAGAACAGGAATCAGACATTGAAAACGATGACTTGGGATATCCTATACTTAGAGATGAGTTTGAATTAGCATTAAGGAGTCTGAAAAATAATAAGGCGTCGGGTACAGATAAGGTGCAAGCAGAAACTTTAAAAGCCGCTGGACAAGCAGTAACAGAACGCCTCTTCGTGTAAGCTATATGTATAAGATAGGCGAGATGCCCAAAGATTTCAAACGTAACATCATAGTAACTATACCAAAAAAGAAAGCCGCTGATAGATGTAAAAATTTTCGAACAATAAGTTTGACAGCACACGTTGCAAAAATATTAACTAGAACTGTACAAAGGCGAATGGAAAACCGAGCTGAAAGAATACTAGGCGAAGATCAATTTGAGTTTAGGCCGTAAAAGATGCTTGTTGGGTATGTTTAACAAGGCATTCCAATATGAGTTCGAACTCATGAGCAGATATAGATCCAGTACGTTTAGTTAAAAGATGCCTGACATTATTAATAAAGCGGAAGATATAAGCGGTTATATGAACTACAGAAATAAATGAAGAGTGATTTTAAGTAGGGCATCCAATACATTACAGGACAAAGTAGTAGTGAGTGTAACGAACAGTTTTTCACTTAGTATCTGTTACGTTTTCAAAGAACAAGAAAGTGGAACATGATTTATTTCTTGAAAATGTACTAAAATGGGTGAAGCCGTCCACCATAACGAACATTGAAGAAACACGACGGGTAACAAACCACGTGACCCAACGTCAGCGGGATTATCGTTAGAAGGCACGTAAAGCCACATGGCGTTAGAAGTTTTATCTTGGATATAGGCTACTCTGTTGGTCTTCCATCGTTGGTACGGAGCGAAAATCCACAAACGCACAACCATCGAATCGGACCAACAGTATATTCGATTAAAGGTGAGATGAGAAAAAAACACATTTAGAACAAAATCTAGTAATTTAGCAGATAAGGCAGCGGCCAGCAATTAAAACCTTAGCAGGGAAAGACGTCGCAATGTAGCTACTTTAGATTTCGCACATACCAAACGAACTATAGGTTCTTTAGAACCGTTAAGAAAACGAAAACAAACGACGGCGCAGTAGCCGCGTTCCAAAGCGTCCCCAAAACAATGTACTTCACACGAATCGTAGTGAGAAAGGACTAGAAGGCACGGTAAGAAAAAATCTGCAAGAAGTGAAAGTCTCTCAACATATCTTTCCCATAAACGACAAAACTCCGGTGGTGGACGGGCATCCTAATCTAGTTTGAGAGTCCAAAGACGTTGGAGGAAATGCTTTATTAAAAAGGAAAAAGGGGAGAGAATTCCTAACGGGTCAAAAATGCGGGCTACATTAGAAAGAAAGCTACGTTTTGTACAAGGAGTATGTATAGGGTTGACCACCAAAAGGAAATTATCTGAAGACGGATACTACTGGAGACCCAATACTTTCACGGTAGGATCAGAAGGAACCTCAAGGCAACGCGGTTGCAAACACCGATGAAGGGCGAGAATGCCGTTAAGAAAATTGGGATCGTTACTAGACTACTTGTGCAGGTCGAAGCCACCTCGTTTTAAAAGGACTACAAGCTGTTCTGTTAAACCCAAGGCTGATTGAGAAGTATTTAGACCAGTCACTACGTCGTAAGTATAGGTCTGATGTTTAAGGGCGAAAGCGGCTAGAGGAAAGGGTCCACCTTCATCATCGGCAAGTTGCAAAAGGGTACGTATGGCAAGAAATGGAGCGCAGCTGACCCCATAAATAACGGTATTAAGATGAAAATCCTGGATAAGATCATCAGGAGAGAAACGCCACACAATACGTTGACAATCATGCTGATCGGATGCAATAAGAATTTGCCGATGCATCTGACGAATATCTGCAGTGAAGACGTAACGATGCAGACGAAATTGTAATAACAGTGTAGTGAGGTCTCTCTGCAATTTGGGACCAATCAATAAATGATCATTCAGTGAACTTCCGGAAATACATTGAGCGGAGGCTTTAAAAGCCACGCGAAGCTTAGTACTAACACTGTTAGGTTTTATAACACAAATATGAGGTATATAATAAGAATAAACAAAGTGACCCTTATTAGGGATAGGCTGCATTGTTGAAGATCGATGTATTCTTGAAGAAAATCATTATATTGTTGATACACAAGGGGCTGTTTATAAAGGCGACGTTCTATGGAAAGAAAGCTTTGTGTTGCTAAATCGCGGCTTCTGGTAAACGTGGGAGCAGCATCCTCAAAGGGCAAAGAAACTACATAACGACCCTGATCTGCCCGCGTATGAGTTTCTTTGAAAATAATTTCAGCTTCCTTTTCCACTACTGAAAAGATTTCGCTGGCGGGAAGTGATTTGACCTCCCAAAATTTGGAAACAATTTTTTCCAGGGAGGGTACTTGGTCCGTAAAGCAAAGTAAAGCGGTAACCTGCGTGGTGTTTGACGCGGGAATCAATCGCATTAAAATATATTCGAAAACAGTATTCATGCCTATGGGTTTATGGTGTTTTAACAGGAACACAATCATTTATTAAGAATTTGTGGAAATACATCGGCTCCTAGTAATAAATCTATAGAACCGGGTTTTGAAAACTGTAGGTCGGATAACTGAATGTTATGTAATGACGGTAACTGGTTGACGTTGACGCAAGTAGTAGGCAGGTTTTCACAAATCTGAGGTAGGACTATTGGGTCAATGTTAAAAAAAGAATTCACTTTGTTCACTGGTTTAATAACGACAGAAACAGCGCCGTGAGTAGCCACGGTTTGTATAAAGCCAAGTCCGTTAAAGGTAAGAGGTAACGGGGTAGGTTTTAAACCTAAGCGCTTAACACATTGTTGAGTAATAAATGCAGTCATACTACCGGTATCCAACAAGCAGCGAAACTTTTGAAAATTACCGAAACCATCACGAACTTAAATTTGCGCAGTAGACAATTAAACCACCCTTTTTTGGGGATTCGTGTTAAATAATGCAACATAGGAATTATTGGAAGCAGAGGAGAAACGATCTGCTTGTGGGAAATCGCAGGTACTCAAAGCGGGAGGAACAGATAACTTTCGAATATCTTGTTCGGCGTTATCATACGAGGCAGTATAAACTATGGTAGAAATACTACTTTTTGAAAGCGATTCTAATGGGGGGTTAAAGTGTAACGAGGTGTGATGACGCTGGCGACAAATGCGACAAGTCCTAATCGATTTACACTTGGAAAAAATATGCGAACTGCTTAGATAGTTAATGCAAAGTTTGTGTCCTTTTACAAAATTATAGCGATTGTTAGGGGTTAATTCTAAAAAGGCAAGGCATTTATATAGCGGATGGTCAACTTTGTAATGCGGGCACTTAGCAACACAATTGGTAGTGCGGACTAACATAGAAACACTGGGACGTGAACCTGGCCGACTCTGCGTGTGAACAATTTTGCTCATATCTGATTTGTGATTTAAAGATAGGTTGCTCAGGGAATTACATGTTTTGTCTAGAAATGTAATGATTTCAGTATAAGTAGGAATGGTGGTGGAAACATGCTGCAACTCAAAATCGTCCAGTCGATTTAAGAGCATCTGAGCTAAAATAAAGCTCCATTCCTCAACCGGAAGATCAAACTTTTATAGGGCTTCGAAATTATCGGTAAAAACGTCGACTAATTTTTGTAAACCAGAGGAGTTATCAGAATGCAGTTTGGGAAAAATGTCCAAATTTGCCAATACGCACTCGTAATTTGGCGGATATTTTTAAATTTACTGCTCAGTTTATTGTATACGAGTGTATAATGACTTTCAGTTATATCAAAATTTTTAATGACGAGTAAAGCCGGACTTTGAAGAAGTGATTTTAAATACGTGAATTTGTCGATTGGCGATAATTTCGGGTTAGTATATATGAGGGAGTCGTATAAATTAATGAAACCCCTGAACATGGAGAAGTCGCCCCCAAAGAATGGGATCTGCAACGAAGGCAAATTTATTTTTGATTTACATCCGCTTTTCTCCCTCTGAGTAGCTTTTTATGTACATTAAATTTTGATCCATGCGAGCCAGATATTACCAGTGGCAGATATAAGCATTATAATTTAAAACATAATTATTAATCATTTACCTAAATTCAAGTTTGTGTTATCAAACATATTGTATTGATAATACAAATGCTATATTACTTGAATTGCATTCATTCCCATTATTTATCGTGTTTGATACGAGTTTATTTTCTATAAAATTTTTAAGAAAAATTGTGCTTTTGTTATTATTTAAAATGGCAGAGAAATTTAAAAAGTTGAAATTTGCACGATACGCACAGATTCAAAGTTTACAAGAGATATTAGAAATCGCGCAATCGGCCGTTTCTAATGCAGAATATTATAATTTATTTAAATCGCACCTTGAGCATATGGTTAAATTAGAAGGAGCCTTCTATCAAAGTCACAATAACATTATCTCCTTGATCGCCACGGATGAAAATGCGGAAGATTTGTTTGAGGTTGAAGATAAAATCCGAAAAGCGTTTGATAGTTTCTTTTATTTAATCAAGTTAATCAAAATGAAACTTTTTGTATCTAAACCGCTAGAACCTAGCGCTGTTGTTTCTGCCGCTACCCCAAAAACATTAAACAATGCGGCCTTCAATATTCTTACCTGATGTTCAGTTAGAGCGGTGAAGATTCTTGGATCCAGAACATTTCTTACTGAACTTGTAAAATTAATTAAAGCGGTGAGGTAGTCCAATACGAAACTAACCTCTGAAACAGAAACTTATTGTTCTAGCGGAGGCAATGGACTATGCTAGGCCGCGCAATCGCCCAACATATATGGCAAAAAGAACATTGTAGGTTAAAGATAACGCGACCGGGTGTATAAAATTAATTTAAAATAAAAGAGCAGATATTACCATTAACAAATAAACTTAAATTTATAATAATAATATAAGGAAACTAAATTAATATATACAGGGTTGAACGGAACAGCTACCTTCCGACTTATGTCAATGTTTTTTGTGGTGGGCGGCATTGCCTGTCTTGCATAGATCATTCAATACTTACAGTCCACTCATTCCACCTGTTAATTCTTCGGAAGTTCTCATCGAGGAACATTTTATTGTTTTAACTGCTATTGCATCCTCTACTAGAATTGAAACGATTTTGGAAAGTCATTCATCTTTTCAATTTATCATTCGCATTGTCGCTTGAACTTTTCGCTTTTTCCATAATACAAAATCCGTTAGCAAAATACTCTGGACCTCTGTACTGCTTTGAGCTCTATAACGTTTTGAACCCCTTATCCTCTGATAGGAAATGCCCCGCTGTTTTACATAGTAAAAGTCACTTTACGGAATTGTACATCAAATTTGTTCATCTAAAATAGTTCCACGCTGGTGTACAAATGACTGATTTTATGTTCGTCAACGTTTTAGATTTTTTCAATTAAACAGTCCATTTGTCGAGTTTTGGGTCAATGTATGACTTCTTGGGACACTAATCCTCCCGTATCGCAATCTCTTTTTACCTAGCAAAAGTCGCTTTACAGATTTGTATATCAACTTTGTAAATCTGTCATACTTCCACGCTAGCGTTCAAATGATTAATTTTATCGTTTCGATTGTCACTTTCAAATCTGTACAAGACGAGCTGAAATGCCGTGTCGCTAAGCTTTGTGTTTTACCTTTGCTCTAAATTTTTCTTTATTTTTTTAGTATAACTTTTTCTTATATTAATATATTTTGTCTATTTCTTTCTTTCTTTCTACATTCCGTTCAACTTTTTGTAGTTATTTTCCTTTCAAAAATGCGTTGCATTTTGGTGGGCGGTATATTCCGTTTGTAAATATTAGTTTAAATTAACTTATAAGTATAACATAAGATGTAACTTGCATACAAATTCCCATCCGTCGTGTAGATAATATCATCTATGGTTTTCCGCGATTTTAACCTACAAGTACTTTTATGTTGTATGTGCCGCAGTTGTACAGTTGTTATTAAACAGTACAGTCGGTAAAAGTTGTCGTAAATAGGCAGGTGTATCTTCGCTATGGTGCTAAACGTTTGGTTGCCGCAATGGTAGTTTCGCATATTTAAATTTGCTTATAATGTACACGTCCACTTTCTCTCCATCTGTGGGTATCGAATTACATCTAAACATTAGCACTAAAATTAAGTTTCATTTCGTCCATGCTTGACTGGTCAAATGTTTTTAAAGTTCTTGAGAACAGCATTGCTTTGCTCTTTATTTTTAGAAAACTGCGACTTTACCTTTACCTTGGAGAATTAGCTAAAGGTAGGTAGCAGAGAGCATAGTGTTGCAGATTTTTTACCTATATGATTCCAGGTGTTCGAGAAGTACTTTTATCAATTGATTCGGTGATCTAGTTGATAGAGCATTCGCTTTGTACGCCGGCAGACCGGGTTTGAATCCCGCTAAAATAACATTTTTCTTTAGGAACTGCGTGATGTAGCTATATAGAAATGTAAATACAGAATGGAGCAAAGTAAGTATATACAGTCATTACATGTAATTTTTCAATGCTCCACCCGAGAGTACTACATTGGCCAGGAAGCGAGTATTTTTTACCTGGAAAATTTGAAATTTTGCCGAACCCTTGCTGTTCCAAGCAAGGTAGGGATCTTTAACGTGCGTTACAACACTCACACACGGGACCTCCATTTTACCTCTCATCCGAACGAGAGTGTATTTTTGTGAAAAATGCTCGCCTAACATATTTCAAGCGGACCGTGTCGGGATTTGAACCCGGGACCTTGGGCGTAGTAGTCACACACATACCACTACGCCACGGAGCCGCCTAAGTATATACAGTCAGTAAAAAATGGCGAATTGTCAAAGCAACGTAAGAGAGAATATCAGAGTGACGGCTGTGGAGGACGGTAGATGATGGAGGACGACGGAGGTAGTTGGAGGAAGATAGATGAGCTTGCAGTAGGACAGGAGGGTTGGAGGTAATTGGAGGATGACAGTAGAGATTGGAAGAGGTTAGAAAAAGACGGAAAACGTTTTAGGAAGACGGAAGAGTTTGGTGGAGAATGGAGGAGGACGGAGAAGATTGGAGAAGGATGAAAGAGAACGAACGAGGACAGAGAAGAAAAGATGAAGTTGAAGTAAGGCGAAGAAGGTTAAAGGAAGAGGTAGGAGGTTGGAGGAGAACGGATGACGACGGTGAAGGTTGGAAGAAGACGGTGCAAACCGGGGAGGGAGGAATAAGGAGGATGTGGGAGGAGGGAGGGCAAACGGGAAAGGAGGAGGGTGGAGGGGAAAACAAGATGGAGGAGGGAGGGTCGAATGGGATGGAAAAGTTTGGAAAAGGTTGAAAACGGACAATCTAGAACGGAAATAAAAAAGATGGGAGAAGGGGGAAAAAGGAAGAAAAAGGGAGAAGAAGGCAGGAGAGAAAACAAAAAGTACGAATGAGTTTGAGGAAAACAGAGGATATTGCAAGAGGACAGAGAAGTTTTGGGGGAAGTTAGAAAAATACAGAAATGGTTAGCGGAAGACGGAAGCGGTTAGAGGAGGACGTGGGGCGACAGAAGCGGAAAGAGGATGGAGGGGGAAAACAAATGGGATCGGAAAAGGATGGAGGAAGTTGGAGGAGGATGTAGTTAGACGGATGAGGTTGAAGGAAGACGGAGGAATCGTCGGAGGTTGGAAAGGAATAGAAAAAGTTGAATATGGACGGGGGGGACGGAGGAAGGCGGAAGATTGAGGAGAACGGAAGAGAAGAAAAATGAGCGGAGTAGGTTGGAGGAAGGTGAAGGAAATTGGAGAAGAACGGAGGATGTTGGAGTACAACGAAGAAGGTTGAATGACGACATGGTAGAACGATGGCGGGAGGAAAGAAGAGTAGGGAGGAGGATGGAGAAGGCAGTAGGCTGTATGAGGGGAAAAATCGAGCATGGAGAAGAGGGAGAGAGTAGGGAGGAAGGAGGCATGAGGAAGAATGACCAGAGGCGGAAGAGAGTGGACGAGGTTGGAGAAAGACGAATGAGATCGGTGGAGGATGGGATAGTGCGGAAAAGAGAAAAAGGAGGTGGAGGAGAAAGGAGGGGACATGAAGGATGGTGGAGGAATGGGGAGTGGACTGAGGAAGAGGGCGGACGGAATAGGACGAAGGAAGTTGGAGGGTGACGGTAGAGGTGGGACAAAGACAAAGGAGAACAGCGAAAATTGAGAGAGGACGGAGGAGGACAGATGCGGAAGAGGAGAGAGGAGCAGGAAAGAGAAGGAGGCGTCGGGTGGTGCCACCGTTGTGTTAAGTGCCCTGCATCCCAGCTACTCTGACTTAATATCAATTTAGTTTGCTTAAGCTATTGGTTCATTCTTTAAAGATACCGCCCCAAACAAATTGCTTTAAATTTGATTACATTTTCAACAATGTCCACATGTCTAAATTAAATTTTGATTATAATTCTAACTAATCATATGCCAGAAACTATGTTTTATGTAATAAATAGAAATAATTTTGAAATTGTCCAAGTGCAAACTTTAATTCTACCTATTGTAATAAAAGTTGTAGTAATTACAATTTAAGTAAACTTGTTATTCATTGCTTTCCACTATAACATATTTTATAGGCCAAGGATGCTTTTGTGTTTTCAGTGTTACTCCGTGGTAGATATTGGTTTAAGCCTTCTTTTTTAATATGTATGTATACGTGGGTAACCAAAAATACTGCAGGCAGATTTGTCTTAGTGAAGAAGTATGAAAGCGGCATATTTC
The DNA here is from genome assembly GCA_036346225.1 of Platerodrilus igneus. Taxonomy (NCBI): domain Eukaryota; kingdom Metazoa; phylum Arthropoda; class Insecta; order Coleoptera; family Lycidae; genus Platerodrilus; species Platerodrilus igneus. The sequence goes on from JARFIW010001696.1 coordinate 124,695, forward strand.
CTTAAACTTGAAGTCGAATCAAATATTTAATTTTAGGATTACGCCACTGTTATGACTCATTCTTTATTTATAATGCTAAAAATTTTTTAAGAACAATATAAAATTTTGGGTTATTTATTATTTAAAACTCTACTAAATGTTACACTGATTAGCTTAGATTTGCAAGATTTTAAACAACGCCTGTGTGTCTCTGGTTTCTTCGGTTTAACAGCGCATCTTTCGTGGTTGAGCATTTCCACAACGTGTGAAATATTTTGTTGTGCTCTCCATGTAGTTTACAGAGTTTGAAACTGCACGCTTTATTAAAGTATTTTATTAAACCCATATTGCAATAATCAAAACGCTGTTTAATTTGAGATGGTATTCAAAATATGTAGCGATTTTGAAATCTAAAATAAAAAACACAATCATGAAATACAAACATAAAGCTGATATACCATTTAATATAAAAGCTAATAACAGACACCAAAAGCTGCACCAATAGTGATAATAACAATCAACAGTAAGTAATTCACACAATATTTAATACACGACATTTTACGTACAAATTTAAATATGCTCGTTTATATGCAGAAGTAGATACCGCCTGGTAATATAATTAAAATTTTAATGCTGCTCTGTATTAGTCTGTCAGCAAATAAGGTTAATTAACATTGAGGGACAGTATTTATTAGAAGCACTATTAGACCGCATCAACAATATTTACGTTCTCATTATTAATGTATTCCTATCATAAACATGTTGCATACCTACATTTATAAAATATTGCATAAAACGAATTTTGTTAATAAATACCAACGTCAATCCTTGTATGCTTCAGAAAGATACGCTAATTTGCAATCTAAGTCTGAATTATTTCATTAGTAGGTACGTTGTGCAAAAAAAAAATCACGCTAATACTCGGTAAATCCTGTACAGCTCCATCTGAAAGATATTTAGTATACATTCAGGCAGAAGAGTTAAGAAGCGTTCGAAAAATGTAGATTATATAGCAAAGATAATGAATATAACTCCAGTTTTTGGAACTTTCATGTTTCGAAGCGAAACCACATTTGTTTGTTAGAAAAGAAAATTTATACGAAATGATAATATTGCGTGCACTATCGAATATTATATAAATTATGTTAAATAGTGATAAAACCTATTCTCTTGATAGTTTGTTTTCTCCAAAATACTTGATCTTCGACAATTGTACCACCTGGCAACTGTCACATACGTTTTCAATAATAAACAGCTTTTACAAAAGATAAATCATCACCTATAGGGGAGAGTAGCCTAATTTGAACCAGTTTTACAAATTTCACCATAACTTCAAAGATAATACACCTAAGTGGGCAATATAAAATCAATATACAGACAAATCTGCAAGCATTAATTTGTACAAAAAGAAACGGATAAAAATGAAAACATTTAATTAAAAAAACTAAAAATAATTTTTTTGAAAAGTGGTTCAAATTTGGCTAGCGGTTGGTTAAATAGAACCACTGGTATCCATAATTTGAACCAATTATACTAAGTTTTACACATATCGCAAATCAAAATTTCGTCTTCTTCAATTCCAGCACACTTATCGTGTGCCCATTCTGCACACACTTGACATCGAATCCACACTTCTTCTGCTACGGAGTTGGAATAAAAATCATGACATATAAACACAGGGCATCTTCATCTTCTTCATTTGATTCCAATGTTTTTGTGTTTTTGGTTTTTTTTTTGTAATTTATGTTTTACTTTTTGTTGTTTATTTTTACTCTGAGTTTCTCTGTTATTGAATAAATCAGATTTAACATTTTCAATAGCTTTATTAGTTCTTATGAGCTTTCTGTGTAGTTTTGCTCTCTTTGACTCTTCCTTGTTTCTTTTTTTATCTCTAAAACAGTTTTGTATGGTGTGCTTGTCAGTTTTACAGCCGATGATGAAGTTCATTTCCTTTGTCCACTGATTTGGAAATTTTTGGAAAGGGTACATATCTTTTCCAAACTTTTGTTGAACGTATTTGGACTGATTTCTGATAATACGATTGATGAAGGTAGATAAATCTGACTATTTAAATTTGGTGGTGTTTTTTCTGCAGGAATTTGATGTATTTCCAGATTATCTACTACTATTTGTCGATCAACTGCAAGCGATGGTGCAAAACTTTTATCAGGAAAACGATTCCTATTGACAGGTCAATTACCAGGTGCTTTGAAAGCATTTTCAGCTGTTCCTACAGTTGCCGCCTTTCCATTTGCTTCATTAATAAGCTCTGCAATGTCGTACGCTAAAATTGCCCTTTCAACATGTGCCCGCAACCAGCTATCCTGTGCTTGCAAAAAATAACTTTGCAACGGTTTAAAAAATGCCCGTCAAGAGGTTGACGCCTACGTGTTGTATGTGCGGGTAACTGAAGGAGGTGAATATTATTTTCTCGGGCAAATTCTAATGCAGCCAAGTTATTGCTGTGGGTCGAATGTCCATCTAAAAGTAGTAAAACGTCTTTGTTGGGACCACTGTTTATGATTTTATGAAAATGTTTGAGTCAAACTAGGAAAAGGTCAGAATTTATATAGCCTGAATCAGAAATCTCACAAATACTTCCACTAGGAGCTCCTCTTGCTAATTCAATGGTAAATCTTTTTCTTTTGAAAATTAGCATGGGCGGAATATAAAGACCATCAGCATTGGCACAGCACACAACGGTTGTGTTAATACCTCGTTCACCACTAGCAATTCCATCCACTTGCCGTTTTCTTTTTTGGCAATAATTTTCTGCATTCTTTTTTGCACTGTGGAATACCCAGACTCATCTACATTAAATATTGTATTTGCATCAATTTTATATTTATCCACCAATTTTTCCAAAATATCATAAGTTTTCAATAGATTTCGAAAAAAATATTATTATCCCAATCCAAAAAAGTCAGGAGCCGATAGGTGTGAGAATTTTAAAACGGTTAGTTTAACTTTTCATGCTTCCAAAATACTAACAATAATAATTAAAAATAGAGTAGAAGCTTTGACTGAGAATTATTTAGGCGAAGACCAATATGGTTTTCGTAAAGACAGAGGGACTAGAGAACCGATACTAATGATTAGGTAATTATCGAAAAAGGTTACAAAAAATAAAAGACTCATTTCGCGTTTGTAGATTTAAAAAAAGCATTTGATAGGGTTAATTGGATTGTTATGTTCAGGGTTTTGCAAAAAATAGGAATCTCTCATAGAGATAGAAAAATTATTTACAGTCTATATAAAAACCAAAGCGTAGTAGTTAGATTTGATGAAATAGAAAAGGAAGCTAAGATTAGAAATGGTGTTAGACAGGGTTGTATACTGTCTCCTTGATTTTTAATGTTTATATTGAGGAAGCTTTAAACTTAGCTAGAGAGAGAAAAGAGATAGGTATTAGTGTACAGGGACAGAAAATAGACATGTTACGTTTTGCAGATGATATAGCCATTATAGCAGAGTCTAGAAAAGAGTTAGGAGAGTTTCTAAATATTTTAGATGAGATACTACGGAGTAACTATAGTATGAGAATTAACTCAGTAAAGACAAAGATAATGACAAGTGAGTTACAGCCTAGTTCTAAACCAAAATTAAAAATAGGTAATACCGAGTTAGAGGAGGTGGATGAATTTTGCTATTTAGGTAGTATAATTACAAAAGATGGACGTAGCAGAAGGGATATAGTAGCTAGAATAGCTCAAGCTAGAAAAATGTTTTTAAAAAAGAAAAACTTACTAATAGCTAATAGTATTAGTTTAGATAATAGAAAAAGTTTCTTAAAGTCGTACGTATGGAGCGTTCTACTATACGGTAGTGAGACTTGGACAATTAAAGAGGTTGATAAGAAAAAGATAGAAGCTTTTGAAACTTGGTGTTATAGGAGAATGTTAAAGATTAGTTGGACAGATAGAGTAACAAACGAGGAAGTTTATAGAAGGATAGGTGAGGATCCCTGTATATGGAAACAATTGAAGGTCAGGAGAGATGGAATGATAGGGCACCAGTTAAGACATGAGGGACTATTTAGTAAAGTCTTAGATTATAGACTACCAAATAAAAATAGAGTAGGAAGGCCTAGACAAAGCTATATTAGTCAAATTATTAGAGATGTAGGTTGTGAAGGGTATGTAGACCTTTTTAGACTAGCTCAGAATAGAAAAGAATTTAGAGCTGCGTCAAACCGACTTTAAGTAAGTTCAAAAACTAAACAAAAAGAAAAATAAAAATCAGTTAACTAAATGTCACCATGACATAACTCACAATTAGGTAGCGGTCTGGCATGTTGGCAGCGATTCGTTGCTTAAGCCTTACCATAACATATAATTTAACACTTTTCCTTTTTGAAGGGGATAACCAGGTTATATTTCATTTCCTTATAAATGGTAATCATGTAAACATGATAGAGTTCTGCAACAACCATCAGGTTGCAAATATCTATGTAGAGCCAGCTGGATAGGAAAAAGATAAAAGGATATAGGAAGAGCTAGACCAAACTATATTAGTCAAATTATTAGAAATTTAGGTTGTGAAGGGTATGTAGAGCTTTTTAGATTAGCACAGAATAGAAAAGAAGTTAGAGCTGCGTCAAACCGACCTTAATTAAGGTCGATAACAAAATGATGATGATGATCATAAAACTCGGTTACCCTTTCTCGGTTAAACCCTCTTGCACGAGCAAGCGAAGTAGATTTGGGTTGTCTCAGCGAGAACTCCTTATGGCGTCCCATAAATCCATAAAACCATTTCTTTCCGGCCATGTATTTTATTTTATTGAATGGATGAGGGAGTTTCTGTTTTGTGCGAGTTGATATGCAATTTTTCTGATGTGTTTGATTGTTAAACCAAAGAAGACTTCTTCGAACTTCAGAATATGTTTGACTAACAAAGCCTCCATTTCAGCATTAAAAGTAGGTTTAGTACCGATTTTTTAATGCAGTTATTTGCGATTTTGTTTTGTCCCCGAACATGTCTTAGAAGGGTTGAATTGTTGATGTTAAATCTTCGTTGGCATACGTTTAAACCAACCCCATCTTTGTAAGCCTGAATGGCAAACTCCATATCCTTTTCGGACCATTTACAATAATTTCCCCTTTTCTTTGATGGCAGTATTCTGAAAAGCATATGCATAAATAAATTCTTCATGGAAAATCATTTAAGATATTATTGAATAAGTAATTTTTGGTAAAGTACGTTGGTAAATTGAATAGATCGAACAGGTTTCCTAAAATGAACCGGTTCAATTTTTGAATCCCACACCAGGTTCATCTTAGGGAACAAGTGTTTTTAGTTGAAATTTGCAAGACACATCAAAAATAGTGTAACAAATACAGTACTCACCTCAACAATTTTTTTTTAATATGTTAGTTTTTACCTTAAAAATATTACAAAAATTATGAGCAAAACAAGTTTTATGCTGTATGTGATTAACGGAACATACGAATGTCGATCCAATAGAAGAACTATAAGTTTCTGATAACACGGCCTTAAGATTTGAACACTAGATGGCGCATGCTGTTTCAGAATAAGAAATTATTGATGGTTCAATTTAGGTAGTGTTTCAAATTAGGTTACTCTCCCCTACTTACTTAGGACCTCGATTCTATAATTTTATGCCTGTTGATATAAGATCGATCATCTTATAAAAAACTGCCGTTTTAAAAACGTGTTAAACAGTAACTACGTGATCAAAAAAGGCTAACTGTAAACTCAATGTTGCCACAAAATAAAATAAAATAAAGTAAAATAATTTGAATACTTGAACAACTTGCACGAATCTGTTTTTCTTTAAATTTGGATTTACAACCTAATACAACGAAGGTAAGATTTGTAATTATCATTTATGAGAATTTCCACCTATAGGAATATTTCTTTTCTGTAATATAATTTTATTTTTACGATAGCTACAAAATATGTTAAATATTATCGCGCTTTTTAAAAAGCTAATAATGTATATTGTAATAACGATTTATGATGATTGTGATGGTGATATTAATCCTCATATTAATATGGGGTTGCATGCGTCCCGTACAAAATAAAGAATTGTCATTTTACATAAAAGTGCATGCCAATTGTGATCACATGTTCTTTATCCATATGCATGGCATTTAAATTTTACAAACTTAGTATTTATCATTTAACATTTTTTTAATGTCAAAACTTTACATTTCTTTACGTGACATGACAAAATTCATCTTGTTAAATAATTGTAAATTCACTAAAAAAATGAAATTATTTAAGGGAAATGTTTGATTCTTATGTAGCATGAAAGAATAAATACTAAGATGATCATATCCTTCAGCATAAAAAATTTTTGATGTTACAATTTTTACCTTGTTTTTATAAAAAAAATTTGTTAAACACATAGAGGACATTAAATCACAATTTTCAGTTGATTTCTTTTGGACGCTGAATTACTTATTTATTCAGGAATTTAGATATACCAAGCTTTCATACCCAAGATTAGTTCTTCTAAAGACGGATCCACAGGGTGGAAAATAATTTGCTTTCAAAATTGTATATGTAAAATTCCGTTTTGTTATCTAATAATTGATGTGATTTTTATAATAAACTTTATTTCTTATTAGTCTGTTACCTAAAAAATTAAAACAGACCTGACCCGTTCCTTGACTAACCCGTTGTTGAAAGTTAAAATGAAAATTTATTGTTGTTAAGGTGTTCGAAATCACCCTGGTTTGTGTGTGTATGCGTGTGTGCGTGCGTGCGTGCGCGTGCGCGCGTGCGCGTGCGCGCGCGTGCGCGCGTGCGTGCGTGTGTGTGTGCTAGTACAGAATCGTGCGTATGTGTTGTCTGTATATAGTGGTATCATCGGACTGCTTCCCCCTTCAGTTTCCGACCGTCGGCAGCCTGATGTGGTACGCGATTAATGAGTTCTGAAAGTTTCATTGGTTGTTGGTCCCAAGTAGGATTTTGTATCGCGTTTATTCAGTTTGATGCGCGGCAAGTGTAGGATTTATTTATTTTGGTTTTACAAAGTTTAGAAGCATTAAAAGCTAGTGTACTCAGGATATTTAGCAAAAAACGATGTATTTCATATAAAACTTTTAAAAAGCACAATTTGGTAGTTTCCGTTAAGTTCAATCCTTCATTTAAAATGGACTCTAACCCCTGATCACTTCAGTTTCTGGTTAGGTGACGTCTTTTTTCTCTTTAAGAATAGTGACCTAACTACCCCTACCTCCAAATCCGTGCCTAAGCAGTTTTAACCCCGGTTAATTATTTTCTCTTCCGGAGTTTCTTCATTTGCTTTAGCCATTTATTTCATATTTTCCGCCCGCGGATGATTTGACAATAAAAATCCTCTATTAACACCTAGATGTCACTTTAAGGTAAAAGTTCGCAATTTATACGTTTTGTCTACATTCCAACTTAAAAAACTTGCCACAATCAAATACAGAACAAATAATTGCCGTAAGTAGGTGATTGATCTAGTGGTATCTTGTAAAACATCTTGGAGTACAGCAAAATCCGTCAAGATTAAGCATTCATTTTCAAAACTTCTTTTTTTCTCAAAAACTGACTTCGAATTTTAACGAATCTAAATATTCATCTTGAGATTTTTATACTGTAATCATTTCAGCCATCATTTGTGGCCCATTGTATAAACTCTACATTACTGGGCATTTCCTCCTCAGAATCGGTAATTATATCAAGAGCAGTTTCTTTACTAAAATATTTTTCGCACAAATTTACAGGATCATAACTATTACTATCGCGTTTCAATAAATTGAATAATTAGTATTGAGTTCTGATATTTTGCCAACTTGGAGAAGGGTTATTCCGGACAGGTCGTCTTTGCTTTTGGTTTCCTACATCTCGTCGCATCATACTTTACCTTTCTCTACAATACCTTAAAAACACTCATTAGCTTTTGGCCAAATGAAAGAAATTTTTATAATAAAGGACTCTTCTAAATACGATTTCATCCTTGTGGTGGCTGGATATCCTTCTACAAATTTATCTATCTCTACGTGTATTATAAATATCTCCAAAAAAAAAATTTACTTATACTTTTACTCTATTGATAGTAAAATTTTGAAATGCAGATACACGTACATTAACATTCAAAACAAACAAACTTCAGGTAACACCTATTTGGCAAGGTATTATTAACAGAAATCCTAAAAGAAACATTAAACCATAAATAATGCTACCACACCATTATTCCAGTTTCTAATATTGATATCCATGGCATACTAAATTGCATTTCTGGAGATGCCCTTAAAAACAACACGTAGAAAATAGTGCAATATCAAGTTTTCCGTTTATCATTCCATTATCTATTAAAAATACTACATTCTCGCTCTTCAATTAACAATACTTCCCACAAGTAAAGCTTACGTTTAACATTTATATGCAAATTTTCTTTAAGGTTTTAAAAATTTCAGACTTCCTTTCCCTATAATATTATGCTTAAATTTAAAGGAAACTAGTTTGGTCTTAATGTTATAGCTTTACAAAATAATTATTTAACGGAATATTGATTTCCTAGAAGATAATTACTAACTGTTTACAACTTACACTTACAATTCCTCATGTACATATTTATAAAACATAAACGAAAAAAAACTCAAACTTAAGTCACATTTATTTTCCACTTCATCTTTATAATTTAAGAGCGTCCAGGAACGCCAGCGATTTACCGATCTCTTACTCGACAAGTTATGTCACCAGATTTCATCGATTTAAGTTTCAACAATTAGGTGTAGTGTAAAACCATTTTATCACTATTTCATTGTATAATTTCATGATTTGGTGCCCGACCTACGCGATATAAATTCCACAATACACACGTGCTTGCGCTTTCTATCCTACTTACCCAGCAAAGTTCAAACACAATTTGTCTCCAGCCACGCACACCGAGGAACCTACTGTCTACCATCTACACACTAGGCTGCCACTTAACCACTTTTCCTTCTTTACCTCCTAAACTTTTTCAAACTTAGTCGTTATATAACATGCTCCATTTATCAAATTTCGTTTTCACGCTTTTACGTGTAATACCAATTGTGTACGTCATTCGTTGTACCCGAAGCACTTATTTTAAGGCTGGTTTTATGAGTCTGTGTTTTTGGGGTGTACGATTCCATAGTTGATGTTTCTTGAACCCGTGTGAATTTGTAAGAATAATTTTAATATGCCTGGTTATTTCCCGGTCTATATCTGTAATTTTCTAATTTAATACAAACGGTTGTAAAGACCTATATTTATTACCGTATGTATTTAACGTACTGAATGCTTTTCTACTTTAGTTCTTTATCTTAATTCAAAATTATATTAAAATAGTAACCTAATTAATTGTAAACTAGCAAAGCTTATAAATTTAACAGGCTGTTTTCGTGGAAAAGGCTCGTTTAACTAAGTGAAGTTAGTAAACGCCATCAAAGTTTTTAATCAAACCCACTTATTTTTATTTCACTTCTACATTTTACTTAGAAAAATTTCTTTTTAGTTTTCAATCCTAGAAATTAAATATTAATCTTACGAACAACATTTAAAATAACTGGATACTTCATGTACTTAAAATTTTTAAGAGAATTGTACATATGTACTTTATTTGTACAACCCTAAAAAATTCATTCAATTCAGTGCCAAATAGCAAAGCTGTAATCCCTACCGTAGTATACTATTATACTGGGTGTTCTAAAAGTATGGAAACGTTAAGATATTTCGCTTGGAACGCCTTTTCGGAAAAATGTTTCGAACAAAAGTTGTATAATTTCTGACACTCGATTGAATGGCGACCTTGAGTTCGACCTTGTTTTTGTCCTTCAATGTCATTCGAAGGTCAGCTATGTTTTCTCAAATAGGAACCTGTACTTTTTATTGAGGATTTGGAAAGAGCATGAGTTTTTGCATTCAAATATGACTTTGAGCATGATCTTCAACGTCATACCAAGCTCAAATTTGTTTTTGTAACGGGAACATTGAATAACTCATGGGCAATAAATTTTTTGAAAAATGGTAACAGCAAATGTTTTAGAAGTTTTCTTTGACTATTCAATGATCGCCTTGGATTTGACCTCATCCTTGTCCTTCAAGGTCATTTCAAGGTCAACTTTATTTTTTATAGTTAAACTCCTAAGCCTAAAGCGAAAATTCTGGCGAATAAAAGTAAGGAAATATCACGGTTATTTAAGGAAAAGCCAGTCAAGGCGAAGAAATGGTTCCCGGCTAGTTAAGGCAAGGAGAGGAAACGCGGCCAATTAAGGCGAGACTAACAATCTTGGTTCAAAATGTTCTCCATCAAAATCCTAGCAGACGGACATCAAAATTTCAATGGCGCTCCTAAGGTATCAGGTATAATGTTAGTGCGTTTTCTTTGTCTCAGATACTCCATAACTTTTGGTTTAGTAACGTGCACGATTATTTTTAAGTAGCCGTAAAAAATTAAGTAGAGTTAAATGAGGGATCTTAGCTAGCTGCTGAATAGTTACTCTCCATTTTATACAATAATTATTAATTTGAAATTTTAACAGCTATTTCATGAATCATTGAGATTATTTCCTTCTGCAGCGATTGACTTGAATTGTCGAATTGTTTGAATAAATAGTAACTCAAAATTTAAATACTGAGCAATTTTTTCCATCATATTTTGACAAAATTCAATTTCTCCGTCATGATCATCTTCATTAATTTGTTGATGTAAGTATGTTCTGTATTGATCTTCAAAATTATACAATTTTTCATTTGATTCGCTTGAACCCGTTAAGATATCTCGTTCGCCATCTTGGATCCGCCATCTTGGACTCTGAATTTTCAAAAACTGAGTGTAGAATCTCAATCGGCAACCAGAAAACCCTCCTGTACCAAATTTGGCGTAAATTGATTGAGTTTTTGAAAATCTCGGCCACCCCCGTTTACTGTCCTCTTAATTTCGTTGAGTATATTGATCTGGCGGGTATGATGTTTTTAGTATTTCTATTCTTGATAATTGAAACAGTTACTTTTGCTGCATTCGCTTCTCTAGCAGTTCTTCTCAGGCTAGTTAGTGGAGTTTATTCCTTTTGGTGCTATTTCTGGTTTTTAATTGTAATTTTAATTCGACCCTCTAACAGTGCCAATTTTGTTTTTCAATTGTCATTTTATGACTTTTGAATAACAATTGCTTTCGCTGAATTTGCTTCTCTAACAGGATAGTTAGTAAGGTTAATTATTAATTCCTTCTTTTCAGGATAGTTAGTAAGGTTAATTTTTTTCCGTTTCTTTTGCCATGGCTACTCTAACAGAACGAGAGAGAGTTACTTTATTAATGATGAGAGGTTAGGGTGATAAATGTAGGTCGAATGACGAAATAATGGTGTTGCTTAATGAAACATTTTGAGTAGGCTTAACAGGCATTAGTAAGTCCACTGTCTCAAATACAATCAGGCGATTTGAAGAAACTGGGAAATCTAGAAGACCGAAAATTGAAACCTCAGATGAGCGGCAAATGGAAGTGGCCCAATCATTCATCGAAGACCTGCATTTATCTATTAGAAAGACCTCTCAACAGCTTTCAATTAGTCAGACGTCGATTTTTAGGATTTTAAAGATCATTAAATTTCCCCCCTACAAAATGAATCTTCATCAAGAATTAAATGAAGATGATTTAGACCGGCAATTGGAATTTTGTGAGAACATGATGGAAAGGATTGTTCACAGTCCCAATTTTCAATCGCTCATTGTTTTTTCAGATGAATCAACCTTTCAACTCAATGGCAAAGTGAATCGTCACAATTGCAGATTATGAAGCAATGAAAATCCTCATTGGTTGCGCGAACATCACACGCAGTACCCGCAAAAATTAAATGTTTGGGCAGGTATTTTTAGGGACCGAATAGTTGGACCTTTTTTCATAAATGGGACTTTAGATGGTCCGAAGTATTTAAAATTATTGCAGGTGGAAATAGTACCAGCGATACAGGAGATAGCCGGTGAAGAATACGATGAGGTTTGGTTTCAGCAAGATGGCGCGCTGCACATTTTCGAGCAATTGTACAGGACTATATAAATGAAGAATTAAATAATCGTTGGATAGGTAGGAGAGGAACGATTGAGTGGCCAGCCAGATCACCTGATCTGAATCCACTGGACATTTTCTTTTGGGGCTACATAAAGAATAAAGTTTATGTAGCACAACCACGGGATCTGGAAGACCTGAGACAAAGAATAGTGAATGTTTTCACTGATATAACACCTGAAATTATAAGAAGTGCCATTGAAAATTTTTATGTCCGCCTAGGAATCTGTCAGGATGCTGATAGAAGCCATTTTGAACACACGTTGTAAGCTGTGCCGCAACAGGCCCAGCTATCTCCTTGCCGTATCTGGCCGGGCTCTATCCTTGCCTCAACTGGTCGGGATCTATCCTTGCCTTAACTGGTAGGGCTCCATCCTTGCCGTAACTAGCCGGACTCTATCCTTGCCTTAACTGGCCGGGATCTATCCTTTCCTTAACTGACCGGGATCTATCCTTGCCTTAATTGGCTGGGCTCTATCCTTAACTTAACTGGCCGAGTTTCTTCTCCAAGCCTTAACTGGCCGCGACCCTTTGTCTCGCCTGGACTGGTCAGGATTCTTTGCTTTTCTTTAAATAGCTGTGATATCTCGAAGCTTTTATTCGTCAGAATTTTCGTTTTAGGCTTAGGGGTTCCATTTAATAGAACATAGTTCACTTTGAAATGACTTTGAAAGACAAGGTCAAGGTCATATCCAAAGTCACCATTCAATAGCCAGGGAAAATCGTAAAACATTTGTTCTTATCATTTTCCAAGAAATTTATTTGCCTCAAAGTTATTCAGTGTTCCCGTTGCAAAAACAAATTTGACCTTAGAATGACGTTGAAGTTCATGATCAAAGTCATGGTCAAGATCATATTTGAATATAAAATTTGCTGCCCTTTACAAATCCGTAATAAAAAGTAGGGGTTCCCATTTGAAAAACTTAGTTGACCTTGAAATGACTTTGAGGGACACTGTCAAGGTCAAGTCCAAGGTCATCATTGAATAGCCAGGGAAAATCCTAAAACGTTTATGCTTATCATTTTAAAAAATTTAATTATTTCAAAGCTATTCAGTGTTCCTGTTGCAAAAACAACGTTGACTTTGGAGTGACGTTGAAAGTCATGGTCAGGTCATGGTGAAGGTCATATTTGGATGTAGAATTCCCTGCTCTTTCCAAATCCGCAATAAAAAGTAGAGGTTCTCATTTGAAAACACATATTTGACCATCAAATGGCCTTGAAAGACAAGGTCAAGGTCGAAGTCAAGGTCACCATTCAATCTTGCATCAAAGATCCTACAACTTTTGTTTGAGTCATTTTTTCCGAAAAAGCGTTCCAAGCGAAATATCTAATCGTTTCCATACTTTTGGAACTTCCGGTATAAGTGTACAGAGAATATTTTTGCTTTTAAGTATATTCAACTCATTCTATTTGCTTTAATTTTTAGGTTTGTTAAAAATGAACGACATTCCCTTTTCTGAAATAGAAAATACAAATAGCAGTCATAGACTCGAAACCTGTGAAAGAAAAAACTGCAGCGGTTGTTACGCATTACCGTCAACGCTTCTGGTCGATTGGTAGCAAAAAATACTGCACCGAAAACTAAATTTCGATGTAATGCATGTAAAAAATATCTTTGTTTAAATTGCTTTTTTAATGTTCATCAGGTAAACCCTTTAAATCAAAAATATATAATGAAAACATTATTTTTTAATTACGCTAACTAAAATTATTGTAGTATGTGAGACAAACGCACTACACCAAAACGAAGTATATCAAAATGTTGCCCAAAACTTCGCCTAACAATCTACATACGTTTTGCATTGATCCGTCGCATAAATGCTGTTTTACATGGCCACGAGTAAAAATGCTTACTGTCGGATGCATTCATCGCGGCCATTCTATACCAAAAGTTTTTTTATTAAATGGGGGACATGGCATGCCCTCGTAGCATTCTACGTGTTAAAATTAATATTTAAATGGATTTCGTCAGTTTGAAATTTTATTAAACCCTGGGTTAATTTATCTTTATGATACCTACGCCAAGAGCATTCGGGCGGTTTCGGTAAAATGACTGCTAGGTTTTGGATGTTAATCTCACAGCGATTACTAAAATGCAAATAAAAACACGAGCTTAATGTTCTAAATTGCATCCGTTATTTTGAGGCAGTTAAAAACAAAAGTCTTTGACATAAAAAATCCTACACTGTGATTTGCAAGCTAAGCTTATCTCAATTCCCCTCGATTTAAACCCACGCAAATTTAAGAATCAAACAGTAATGAATTGTAGTTTTAGACTAACAGAATCACGATCTTTTAGTGGAAGGGGTTTGAGCAAACCTTAGCGCTTAAACCATCATTCGCAAAGTTGCTGCCTTTGAAATGTCATATTAGTTAAAGTATGAAATTTACTAGTGAAGAATAGAGGTAAGTCTATTAATCTTATTATTGTTGTATCTAGTTTATTGCTTGTCAAGTTAAATAGTATTTATTAATTTTGTTCAAATACCCTGCTTTTTGACGACGGTGAATTACACATCTTTCAGAAACTGCAAGAGATAGAAATACGAAATTTTATGCAATGTGTTATTTCGACATGATCAATCGATTTAAATTTTTTTTTGTTCCGATAGTACAATCATTTTTACGCTAAGTTCTGAGGGCTACCTATTATGAAAAAAATTTTAAATTTTGACGCCAGCAGGACATTTGGTGAACAAATGTCTTACTGATAATTTCTGACGCTGTTGCGGTGCGTATCAATAGTTCTCGACGAGTTCCAATAAATACTGCCTTATTTACGCAGAGTTTCGACGACTAACTATTATTAAATAATTTTTTTAACTTTTCACGCCAGCAGAACATTTGGTAAAAAACTGTCCTTCTTATAATTTATTTCACTTTTGCTGCATGAATCGGTAGTTTTCGATGTGTTTGGAGTACAATCATTTTTACGGAGCTTTCCGACAGATAACTATTACTAATTAATTTTTTAACTTTTGACGCTGGCAGGATATTTGGTGAACAAGTGTCCTGCTGATAATTCTCGAGCTATTGCGACGTGAATTAATAGTTCTCGACGAGTTTCAATGAGTACATTGCATTTACATTTCCAATGCTCCACCCGAAGGTAGTATATTGGCCAGGAGGCGAGTTTTTTGTTGTCTGGAAATTTAGAATTTTTAATCTTTAACGTGCGTGACAACACTCACACACGGGACCTCCATTTAACCTCTCATCCGAAGGAGGGCGTAATTTTTGTGAAAAAAGCTCACTTGCCATTTTTCAAGCATCGACCGTGTCGGGATTCGAACCCAGGACCTTGGGCTCCGTGGTCTTACGCTTACTACATTGATCCACGGCGACGCCTTTCAATGAGTACAGTCTTATTTACGTAAAATTCCGACGGTTGACTATTACTAGATAATTTTTAACTTTTGACGGCAGCAGGACATTTGGTGAACAAGTGTCCTGCTGTTAATTTCTCGCACTTTTTGCGGCGTGAATCAACAGTTTTTGATGAGTTCCAATAAACACGATCATTTTTACGACAGCTAACTATTATTAAATAATTTTTAACTTTTATAAATGTATACAGAGATGTAACTCGAATAGAATTATTAAGAACTCTTGCGTAAAAGCTGTAATATTTATTGTGATGGGAGGTGTCGTTCTAGAGTTGCGAAGTTAACAGGACATATTTCAATTTTAGTTTTTTGATATTAACAACTATGAAAAATGCTACCAGTACTATCATTGTTATTTAAAAATTCAAAAAATGTCGTGCTAACTTCACATGCGCAATATGAGCGTAGGAGGTTTTGCAAAATAAATTGTATGTCTATTTGGATGTGTCAAACTGGTTTAAGGAATATCTTATTTGTTTGAAAATAAAAAACAGATGTCATGGGACGAATTTATTAAAATTATTTAGAATAGATATTTAATGAAGGTTGAAAACAATAAACAAATAATTAATGTTTATACTTTAAGATATGCTCAAAAACGTCACCATTGCTTTTCAAACATGCATTTATTCTTTCAATAAGGTTATAGTGTGTTGCTTTTCTTATTGCTTGTGGCGTTAATAAATTTATAGTAGTTCTTACTTTTATATTTCATATTATATTTGGTTGTGATGGGATCTGAATAGACGATGTTCTGTAAGTAACCACAAAAAAAAAAATTAGTGAATTACCATCTGGAGTTCCCGGGTGCCTTCTAAATGGACCATTATTTATAATTCGTCGGTTTTCAAAAATTCTGTTAATAAACTGCCAACTAAATTATAATTGTGGCATGGGGCACCGTCCATTTAATACTATAGATGTTTTTTTTGTGGATGGTTTTATATGATTGGCTGCACGCCATTTCTTAGCATATGAATGATCTTTCTCCAGTCAAATTTTTATCATAAAATTCGAGAGAAAGAATTGAGTCACAATTAATGCCGCAAAATACAGAGAGTTTATAAAAGAACTCCTTGATTTAAAGTTTTATTTGTACACAGTTAAGTTAGGATAATAGTTATTAAACCTATATAGTATTAAAGAGAATCTTCTCAAGTTTTTTTTTGATACCTAATAAAGTTCTGTATGTGCACCATTTGTTGCCTTGGCCACGTCTAAACGATAATCAGTTTCTTCGTAGATATTCAACAGCATATCAGGCGTGACGGATGCTACAGCTGCAACAATCCTCTCCCTCAAATGAGCAATGTCACGGATCTTCTCGAAATAAACAATGTTTTTTACATGTCCCCAAAAAAAGAAATCTAGTGGATTCAAATTTGGACTCATTGGTGGCTATGCAATCGGCCAACGTCTACCAATCCACCTATCAGGGAAACGCAAGTTCAACGCATCACGGACACGGTTGCTATAGTGAGGTGGTGCGCCGTCTTGTTGGAAGACAATCGGTCCCTTTTCTAATGTAATATCATCTATCTGTAGGAAAACGTATAGTTCAAGCATTTTACAATAAATATCCCCATTAATTGTTTTCTCTGCGAAGATGAAAGGTCCATGATACAATCATGCATCAATCCACGCCAAAATTAACTTTGGGAAAGTCTCGCTGATGTTCTATGAATTCATGCGGTGACTCAGACCCCCAAATCCTACAGTTGTGTCGGTTGACAGACCCACTCACGTGAAAAGTTGCCTCATCTGAAAACAACATTTTCTAGGATGTTCTCATTTTCTTCTATCCTGTTCAAAATGTAGACTGCTAAATCGAATCTTTTCACTTTGTCATTGGGCTTGATTTCATGCAGAAGTTGAATCTTATACCCACGTAATTTAAGCCTCTTTTGCATCACTTTGTACACTGTAGAGTTAGGTATTCCCAACTCCAAAGTTCGCCTTGCCAATGACTTTTTAGGGCTACGAATACAAGATGTACGGATCCGTTCCACATTCTGTTCAGAGACTGAAAGCCCACTTGGTGGCTTAATTTTTAAGACACTACCTGTTTCCGGAAAGTGATTACACCACTACAGAATAGTTTTGTTAGCAGTATGGTCTGTTTTGTGTCTGCGTATGGCTATCGAAATTTCAGTTTTGTATGTGTATTCTGGAATGAGGAGGTTGGGGTGTTCTGTTGGTAAATGGACGACAGGGCATCTGGAATTGGAATATCTTTGTGAATATCGAATATGATAATTTGAGGTAGTATAAGTTTAGGGAGGTGGATACTACATGACATGTGTGAGAGAAGAAATTAGGTTAATGTCTTTTCGATTACTTGTTCGGATATTGAGGTTCGGTAAAGAAGAACGAAGGTTTGTTTTTATAGTTTGGGAAAGTTCGTTGGCGGTGATGTCTGCGCATTTTGGTTTAAGAATAATAATTTTGAATGTAGGTCTGGTTAGGGATGCATGTTGTGGGGGAAGGTTGGATGAGGTAGCTGCGGCGTAAGTGAATGTTTATGTTTGTATAAATGGTGTGGCGTTAATGATGTTTACCTTGTTAAGTGCTTGCGTTGTGGATTCTAAGCATCTGGTGGTGGTGGAAAGTTTAGCTTCAGCAATTTTGTGTTTCCCGATTGTTTCGTTTGCAATTAGAGCTATTTCATCGAATTTTTGAAGAATATAATTGGCACTTATTTCATTTTTATTTTATTATTGTTCTTAAACACGTAGTCTGTAATGTCTTGCTTTATTAGGCTGATGTCAAACTAAGTGGGTAGTTCAATACTGTCCATTTCTGTATTGTCAATGACTTCATAATTTCTTAACATCTTTGTGGTATTTGAACTTATCGATGAAGTTCTTGGCTATGTGTCGTACGGCGACTGTGAGTGTGACGTAATTGTAGATCTAGTAAATGGAGAGATGAGCATTTGTACCGGTTGAGAAACGAGGCACCTTTTCCTCCGCTAATCGTTGTTTAATGAGTTTTATCATTAAAAAAACCATTAGCACTAGTCATTTTTTAATGGCTGTTTTCATTAAAAATCCATTAGCACTAATCTGTTTTAATAGGTTTTCTCATTAAAAGCCCATTAGCACAAATCGTTTTTAATGGGTTTTCTCATTAAAAACCCATTAGTACTAATAGCTTTTTTAGTGGGTTTTCTCATTGAAAACCCATTAACACTAATCAACCTTTAATGGTAAAACCCATTAACACTAATTGTTTTTTAATGGGAAAACTCATTAACGATAATACCATTTTTTCTTACATCACATCTATCATCCACCATGTTTTCTTACGTCACATAGGTCATCCGCCATTTTTCTTACGTCAAGCCTCCATTTTTTTTAACGCCACGATTTTTGACTTACTCTGTGTATATCCACTTGTTCTCCATCCTGTATATACATTTTACCGCAAGTTCTTAGAGAAAAAAAATCGATCTAGGCGGAATTCGTAACCATATTGCCTGCATGCAAAACGGACACCTTAACCACTACACCATCGAATCAATCGAAATCATTACTTGCACATCTCATTTTGTTTAATGAACAGACACCATTTTAATTTAGAGATTTAGATATGAAAAAAATTCAGTATGACTAAGAAACGGCTTACAGATTCCATTTTTAGAGATTAATTTAAAAGCATCTAACCCAAAATGTTATAAAGACTTACCACATATTTTTTTTATTAACGAGCACTATACACAATAGACGTTCGTATCGGTCGACAGACGTCTTTAAACTAAACAACTTGAGGATTAGCTTTCTTCTAATTACCATCACCTTTTCCCCATCGATTTAATTAAGGGTATCGTTTTCTATCAATAGGACTAGCACCTTAAACCTGGAAATAAAAAAAAGTTTAATACAATTATTTGCAATTTTTGCTGGTGTTGACGTAACAAATAAGTAAAACAACTTCATCAAGAAATATTATAATTTTATTAAAATATATACATTTATTGATAACCGCTGTGGTAACTGGAGTCTGGTAAATCTGGGATAGTCAAATCTCTAAACATTTGCGTGTGCGATCGCCTCGCAATCGTATCTTCTAAGTACTAAACGGAGTGACATTTAATAATTTCCAACACTGTCAAGTAATTTACACTGCAGCAATCATTAAACAAAGAAGTACTCGTACAGTTCTCTCCCTCTAATAACGTTTGAACCCTTTCTTTATTTGTCGTATTTCCACCTACAAATAAAACATCTATACAGTCAAAAATATTTTTCCTCAGACAAAAGAATATACAACGTTTACATCATCGTTCCTTTTAAACATAAAAGTTGTACTTATTGTCAAAAATGTTCCTCACCCAATGTAGGTTTAAATTTACAGAACTCAAATTTCTTTTCTTGCTGATAGTATACCTGGAATTTTTTATTTTCATGCTTGTAAGGTTTGTTTTGGCCAAAAAATCCTCGAAAGATGGTTTATTAAAAAGTCAGAGTGTTTCGAACCCTGATCACAAACTTTCCTAGTAAACATCCTTACAAAAAGAATACTATATGATTAGGACAGAGGTTCTTTCGAAGTTATTATTGTAAATTATTTTAGGTTGTTTCATAAGGGTTATAAACCACTTCATCCTGATGAGATCCAGAGAGATAGAAACTAGTGGATGAATGTTTATTCCTTTTATGAAACAATCAAAACCTTTCATTTATGGCTATGCAAATATTAGCTTGAATTGTATAATTAAAAACTTTCTTTCGATTTTTCGTAAACTGGGTGTTTATTAATACATCTTAATACTATTTTGTTTCTATATATATATATATATATATATATATATATTGCTGTGATAACGTTGCACGTTGGGGCGTCGCTAAAAGTGTGATATGAAAATGGCCGCACGTCGGGGCGCCGCTGAAAGAGTGCTGTGACAACACCTCGCTTTGGAGCGTTACTCCGCTTTGATGTGCCGCTAGAAAGAGTGCTGTGATACAGATACAGCAAATTGTAAAATTTGAAGCTGTTGTCTTATCTTCCTTTCTAGTTTTACTTTGCCTGGCTAGCTCAATGGAATTGACGGAGTTTTCAAAATTAAACCAAACACAGGAATATCATAAAACATTTATACCGTATGAAATATTTTCTCTCCTAGAAAAGCATATAGAACATTTACAACATAGTTTCTTTCAAACTTTGAATTATTTTTAACAGTGCCTATTTGCTTAATTATAAAAATGTTCCTTGCTTTATTTTTAATTTACAGAACTAAATGTCTTCTCTTATGGATAGTCTACTTGAATTTTTATTCCCACGCTAGTAAGGTTTGTTTGGCCAAAAAGATCCTTGATATATAGTCCAAAAAATATCAGAATATTTCTAACTTTGACAACTAACTTTCTCGGTAAACAACCTTACAAAAAAATAATAATATAATTAAGATTTATTCTAGCTTAAATTTAAATGACAAATACTGAAATATCAGTTACAAAGTTTTTTTAAAGTAATACTTGCAAAAATCCACAAGCGCTTTTTCTATTCATATTTTTGTCTTCTTGGCTTTATTTTAAATTGACGTTCAAATTCCAGTTTACAAAATGTTGTATATTATTTAAATCTTTATTTAGCAGCCAATGTGCATCCTCGGTTTAATTATTCAATAAAATTTTAAATAACTTTGTATATGAAAGAATTTCCCATCTTCATTGTATATCACAAAATCAAATAATTGCATTTATAAATTTTTATATTTACGCAGGTTACATTTAAAACTAACTTTTATATTTACTGTTATATGGTAATTATTAATTACAGTCTGCGTATTGCACACTGTAAAACAATAGCGTAGAAATTCTTTTCTCAGTGTTACATTGTCGCGATCGCATTTATGAATGAATTTCATTAATAAACGCTTCCATTTTCTATAATATACTAGTGTTCACGTAATTCTATTCCAAATAATACTCACCTATCTGACGTAATTTTTTGGAAATTTCTCATTAGCGTTCAAATTGTCGCATTTTATTACCTCGTTAGCGCATTTCACTTATTAGTGACGTGAGTTATGTTTCGGGCTTTGGGAGCGGTGTTTTTAAAAACTACTTCCAAAACTTGTAACAAATTTTATTGGTTTAAACAGACATTAATTATGGAATTTTGACAAACTGTTGTAAAATAATTAATAATCGAACTAATATTAGGGCGAGTAGCGTAGGTAAACAACAATGTTAAAGCTAAAATACTCAGACTGACTGATGGTCTTGGGGCTCCCGGGGTATTTATGTTGTCCCTGCCCCTCACATGTTTGTAGGAACTTGCAAAGCTCATGTCTGCTTATTTCTTAATACTATTCATTATACAATATAGCAATTTAAAGAACGCATATCAAAATTTGGGGAAGATTTAGAATTAGATAGTGAAAAGAATGAAAGGAAATTTAAAGAGATAAGTGAAAACTAACTTTGGGTTTAAAAAAAACAAACAAAATCATAAAGGATATGAAATTTGAAATTAGAGAAAAAATGATGCAGATTTTAGAGGATAAGGATGACGTTAAAGCGGAAATTGTACATATAAATGCGAATCAGGATGCAAGTAAAAAAGAAACTAATGAGAAAAATAAAATTGTAGATCAGAAGGCGAACGAAATAGAGGAAAATTGACAAGCTGGGTTTAAAACATTCAAAAAAGGCTTAAGGATTGAAAATCAATTTGAAGATTTAAAAGATAGGTTTACATATATTTACGTTGGAGAACCGATTAGATGGAATCCAACTGGTGTTCTGTTGGAACAACAATCAACATTTTATGGAGATAATAAACTTAACCCTAAAATATTTTAAAATAACTTTAATACAAGGTAGCTGGAATGAGCAAAAGAAGTTAAATATTGTAAGGTCACGTTGAAATAAAATGCCGGAATTTGGTTTGGACTGATGAAAGTGAGATAAATTCGTTTAAAGGCTTGGAGACTAAAATTTTAAAATATTTCTGGAGAGATAACCAGCAATTTAAAGAGATAATTTATTAATGGGCAAATTTAGTAGCGATTCAGGCATGATAAAGGAGTTGTATGCGTTCAAGGAATTTAGCGTTATCGAACAACTTGATCCTCCTTTAGAGAACAAGCAGATTATAAAGTACTTAGCAGGTCACTTCGAAACGAATGTAAAGCAATGCATAGCCTTACAAAATATTATTGATAGAGATGTATTTTTAGAATGTCTTCAACGTTATGGTTATATGGGTCAACTAAGTAGGATGGAGACCAGGCCAAGGGGCCAGCCCATCAACACATTTAGAGTTCAGAGGAGTAATGGACAGGAGAGATATCAAGGCAGACCATTTGAAAGAGAGAATATGCAAGGAAATGCTTGGAATAGACGAAATGCCATTAGGAAGGACGGGGAAGGGAGAATAATGAATTTCGTACCATTGAGTATAGAACCGTTACGCAAGGAAAGAAAAATAAAACAAACGTGCAAAGAGATGAACTAAATGGTAGCTACGATAATATAAGGACATATTTTGAGATAGTTAGTCAACCTGGAACGTCAAGTAGGTAGGATTTTTAGATGCAGACAAATCAAACGACAAGAAAATAGATATTAATATGTATAAACAGACGCCTGAATTTATAAAGCATGAGTTGGAAGATGGTAAAAAATTTAATGAGAAAAATGATTTACTACCCATACAAAATTGCGAGTAGAAGGAAAAGGGTGTAAATTGCTTTTAGATACAAGAGCTGACGCAACGTAAGTAAGTGAAGGTTTTATTAAATATAATTTAGATGAGTTAATGCAGAAAGTTACCCCTATTAAAAGAAGTAATTTAGTATCGCCGAATAATAAGAAGTTTGCAGTAGTCAAAAGTACCATAATTCTGAAAGTGAAGTTGGGAAAGATGTAAGCTGAACAAGAGTTTTTAATAGTGCCAGAGTTAAGAGTTGATGCCATTCCTGGAATGGGTTTTATAAGTAAGATGAAAAGTATAATAGATACCGAGAATAAAGTCATGATTATGGGAGAGCAAAGTATTAAATGGAACGAAAAGATACATATAGAAGTACAAGGAGATTGTAGGAATTTGAATCAATTGGCGAAGGAGATGGAAGATGAAGGACCAAAGACTTTCAGTATTAAGTGCCCTGGTGAAGTTAGAAGAGCAGTTGAATCGTTTTTAGAGAATTATTGGAAACTGCAGAAGATATTGTTAGGTAGGTGGAAATAATAGACGAAAATCACGAAAATAGTATAATCGCAGCTGTTAAAGAACGGATAAAGGAACTTTTATGAATGCAGCTGTTAAAAATAATTGAGTAAGGGTAGTAAAATATTAGATAATGATGAAATAATTTGGATAGGAGAATTTAATAATTCCTTTGGGATAATTGCAATTAAAAAATCAAATCATTTTGTAAAATGGAGCATGTGTAAATATGGAGTAGCGTTTGATTTGTTGAAACATTCAATTAAATATGCGGATGTAAGAAGAAATTGGAAGCGTAGGAAAGATAAAGAAATTGTTGAAATGGAAGAGGACGAGGGAGTTGAGAGAATAAACGTGAATTATTTTAAGACAGAATTAGAGTAAAATGTAGATAAAAGATCAATTGTTGTGATATGTCCAGAAAAAATTATGAATGATTTAGAATTGTTATTAAAAAAGGAATCTTATGAATTGGAAGATAGACAGTCAGGATTTGCTACTGATTGTAAAAATAAGTTAAGAGTTTATTGGTATTGAAACATTAAAGATTAAGCTTTATGCATTTAATGAGGAGTTCTTGAAAGATGTGCAATTTTGAAAGTGACGTAAGTAGACTAGATAGGGAAATTTTCGATCACAATTTTTTCGACGTTAGTAGTATAGCTGAGTAGTTGCAGGGACAAATTTATAAAAATTTTATACCCCATACTTTTTCAACATTGTGATAGGTTAGAGAGGAGATGCTGTAATACATTGATTTATGTCTAAAAGTGAAGAGAATTGTGTTTCAGATGAAAGTTGATGAGACCGTGTGTAAATACGATAAAGTTAGACATAAAGGATATGCTAGATGGTAGATGATATTAGAATAGAGTTAAGGAAGGTTTAGTTAATTATAAGCTAAAAATAGAAGGATTGTTAAAAGGAGAAAAACCATAGTAAGAAAAAGATTTTGAGTGTATCATAAAGCATACAGAAAGAGTTGTAGATAACAAGTAGTTGGAAATAAAAATAGTAAAATAATATTAAAATTACTGATATACGCGGAAAATAAGGCAAATTTTATATTTTGATTTGGAGAAAAATGACGTGATATGGGGGTCACGAAATGTCATTGAAACCCAAATTCTACAAATAAATCCCACCAATATATAAAAGAATAAAAAAAAAGAAATTTTTAAAAATTCAAAGTTATGCCCTGTATAATACAAGCTTACTTTTTGCGAAGCGAAATGTGCAATTCCATGTGTGTAAATAATCACCTTGTATAATAAAACAGTATTGTAAATACATAGCAATTAATGTGCAATAGTAAAAACACACTTCCCGTGTATTTAAAAACCCCAATTTAAATCGATTATCCAACTCTGTATAAAATGTAAGCAGTATATGTAAAAATAATTAATCGTAAAGAAATAATGTAAAAAGCGAAAAACACAATTTCGTAGTTGTAAATAATCATTCTAAATTAAATACAAAGCAATTTGTTTGTAATAAAAAAAAGCACTTTCCGTGCATAAAATAAATAATTATGTATATTAAAAACACGTTTTTACTATGAAAGCAAACACTTTACAATCGTTAAGAATGCAAACCGTTTAAATGATAAAGCAATTAAAGCTTAAATTAATTACCTAAATGGACATCTGTACAACATAAACTCAATTTAAAATAAAGAATTCTCTAGTATATTCAGGATTGAGAATAAATACATCATCTGTACTTAGAATTATGTAAATATCTAATTAATAAGCAAACATCTTTCCAAAAATCCACGGAACCTAAAAATGCCATAGAAAGATCATGCAATTGATAAAAATTATTTGTTAACTTTCGCAATCACTGCAGGAAAGAATCCGACGCCACAATTACGTCCTTATGTAAAGCAATGACAAACCCGCACGTCACTAAGAAATAAATCGAACCAATGAGGTAATAAAATAGGGAATTCCCAAAGACCTTGCATTATTACCGTGTACTACGTTCCATACGGAGCTCAAAACCTCTAGAAATGGAGATAATTTGTATATATAAGCAGAAGCAATCGGCATTAGATTCATTCATAAATTCGCTTTAACCAAGCAATATGTAACGACATTCATGAATTCCATTGCTAAAATGTTACTTTGAGAAGAAATTGTTTTAAAGTAAGCAATACGCATATCGTAATTAATAATTACGAGGTAACATTGAATACAAAAGTTAGTTTTAAACGTAACCGGCATAGATATGAAAGTTGTTAAATATAGTTATGTGATTTTGTAATATGCTATGAAGATAGAAAATTCCTCAAGATATAACGTTACTCTACAAATTTAATTGAATAATTAAATCGAGGATGCACATTGATTTCTAAATGGACAATTAAATAATATGGAAATCTTGTAGGCTGATTTTGAACGTCAGTTTAAAAATTGAAACAGAAACTTAACACTGTTAATTACGAATTGAAAAAGCGCTTTTTGGATTTTTGCAAGTATTGCTTTTAAAATATTTTGTTTGTAACTTATATTTGAGAATTTGTCATTTAATTTAGGGTAGAAAAAATTCTAATCATATAATATCTTTTTGTAAGAATGTTTACCAGGAAAGCTTGTGATTAGAGTTCGGAACACAATGTTTTTTTAATAGACTATCTGTCAAGGATTTTTAGACCAAAACAAACCTTACAAGCGTGGAAATAAAAAATCCAGGTATACTATCCACAAGAGAAGAAATGTAAGTTCTGTAAATTTAAACCTACGTTAGGTGAGGAACATTTTTGATAATAAGTACTAATTTTGTGTTTGAAAGGAACGATGATGTAAATGTTCTATATTCTTTTGTCTGAGAAAAAATATTTTTGACTGTATAGATGCTTTATGATATTGCTGTATCTGGTTTCATGGGATGTTACATTGCGGCCAATATTGAACCCGTAGAAACAAGGGATTTTATAGATGTACTGGAGGAGTTAATGTTAATACGAAAATTTATTGGATGTTTAATGGAGTACTTGATGCATCGAAAATATTTTACTTGATCTGTAAGCTAAATTTTTTAACTGTATAATACACTCTCGTACTAATCGTCCGCCGTATAAAATCCGTTGTAGTTAGTTATAATTTGGGCAGCATCGTGGGCTAGAGACCTGTTGATTGATAGCTGTGAAAGGGTGTAAAAGAAATCACCCAGTTGCCATAAGCTAGTTACACTATTTTTTAAATAATGTAACTACTCTACCTTATAGGCGGCAGAGCCTCTATAAATTATTAGGGGTTCCTGGCTAAGGTTTAAGCCTAGGGTAAAGAGTATAGAAAATGGCTTTGAGTATAATAGGACCCTCTAAAGAGATCTTCCAGCCAGCTAGCTTCTTCAACTTAGGGCAGAGTTATGAGCTAGGGTCGTAGGATGGTATACGATAATAAAAGAATTTTTAATGGACGCCACCGTATCTTAATAATAGATGTAATTAAAAACAATCCGAAGATAAGATACGGAAATCCTCAAAAAAAAATCTCCTTAACAAGCAAAACATGGAAATATAATACTTTTATGTGACTCTGCAAACTGGAATTTGAACGACGATCTCGCACTATCTGAAAATTTATTCATTTCATAGATTTAGAGCTAGGACATTAATAGTCAATCTTATCACAAAAATAAATTCCAAAATTTATGTAGTTAAGATTATTCCATACAAAATTTATCATTACAATATCAATAACAAGACATTAGAGCTTAGTCAATTTATCACAAAAAAAATAAATTCCAAAAAGATTATGTAGTTAAGATTATTCCAAAAAAAAATCTTACCAATACAATATCAATAACAAGACTTACTTACTTACTTAACAACTTAGTGCACTTTCTATTGATTTAAAGAATATATATATATATATATATATATATATATATATATATATATATATATATTGCCGTGTATTCCTTATAAGAATCGAGCCTCACGAATTAGGCGTCAAAATTGCCGTGGAACTCAGGTGAAATCTTCACCAACAAAAATATTTCGAAAATTTTATAAAATTTTCAAAACTCCAAAACTCAAAATTAAATAATACAAAAAAAATATTTCTTACCCGTTCTCCTCTCTTCCTCGGTTGAATGGCCTTCTTCAACTGCTTCCGGCTAGCTCATTTGGACTTCCTTTTGGATATCTATAATCACTCTCATATTCTATCATTCACGCACACTCCCAATAAAACTACAAAATACAACAAACATACAATCTTTTATTTATTACTATTTACAAAAAAAAATCAATATTGTCCATATTTCATTGTTCACGTTACACTTCAGTAAATTTTATTTTGTAATGTCCTGTATTTTATTTTAAAATCATCAAACACATAAAATGTACCTGGAGTAAATGGGCCTTGAATAATACCTTCTCTAAAATTCGTTCTTTATAATTTATTTATTTATTTTAATAATCTAAGTAAACTCTGGGGTATGGTGAGCTCATGATAACCCAGCTAATTATGCATAATGTATGCCCTTCTACTTTGCATTAAAAAAACAAAGCCATGTACTCTTCACAAAAATTTCACGTTCTGATGGAACGTTAAAAAGCTTTATAGACACCTTCAAATTTCTAGTTAAATACCATAATAAAGTTATTTACACGTATTATCTTCAATACGTAAATAATCCACACTACCTTGAAAAACACTCTCATACGTTACCCAATATTTACAGTTTATAAGAATCACCATTTCAAATCGTTACCTGGAAATTTCTAGAAGATCTCCGCTCTGTAGATGATGCCATGTATTCCTTCTAGCTGTTCTGCAGGCCGTTTCTCGCTGTTACTAGACGAACTCCATCTAAGTTGAACTGCTAACGCTGCCTTCACGGTGTAACCAAATTCCATTTAAACATACGTTTGTCGCAATTAGTTGCTTCAAACCACGTTACTTAATGTCCCGACACGAGTAGGTTAAAAATTATAGGTGATACCTCAATTAAAAAAATGTATTTTCGGCACACTAACCGCGTACTAATTAAGAGGCTACCACCATGCAATACAATTTAAATGATTTTATAATACTTACAACTCGTGTTAACTTGCATACGTCGTTTGGAGCTTTTGAACTGTTCAGGACACGAAGTTAAAAGAGAAGAGAGCCGTGCTCCCTCTTTATAATATTTATACACTTCAAATGTAACCTCTACATACCACTTAACGCGAAATCTTTTATTTAAAATAATAATTCTTACAATTTTGCACTCAACCGATTTTTAATCCCGCGAATTTCAACTCGTCGTTATGCTATTTTCTTAAATTTAATATACACTGTGCTTGTATATGTTTCGCGTTCAACTAACTATCTCGACCAATCGTATATTTCCTGCCGTCCTACAAGTCTTTCCTATACTATCGTCGTCTCTTGCTTATGCGTTTTCTCCGTCTCTTTCTAACCTGATTTGAGTAGTAGAAAATCGATATTTCAGACCATATGCTATTTAAACCCACGTGGATTTCTTACGTGCTTTAACTAACCGCTCATTAGTCTTTCATGCTAAAACATCCGACCGTTTGTACAATCCTTAGAATAGTTTGTTTGTTACCTACAAATTAAGTAGAACTTGACATTTAGAAAATACGCAGGTGTTTAATTAACTGACGTTTTACCATAACACTTCCACGATTTGGAGTTCGTCGTATTTCTACCCTACCGATATATTTATTTGTTAGCAACGCTTTTCACCTTGGTATTATTGGGTTTTTACATGCTTTTATGCATATTATACATTAATAATCGTTCAATTAAAGTCAATTTAATTAATAAATTAATGGCATTGGCTTCTACCATTTAATTTCTTTGCAAACCTACTAAATATTTATCATTATTTGTACGATTTGATTAATACCCGTTACTTAAAAATGAACTAACTAATATAACTTTCGCACGTAATTTCTGGTTGTTCCTTTATACAGGGTGTTTTGAAATTGTTTCTTTTATATTTATTTTTAATCTTTTAAAACCACTATATAATCCCCTATTTCAATTCTAAGAAAAACACTTCCTGTTTTCTAAATTTAAATACCTACATTCTAATTTAATCTTATCTGCTATTTCTATACACCTATCTACTCACCTACCACTACCTATACCTATTTATGCAACCTATCACTACTTATCTACCTATTTCTATCTATTACTACATCTATTTCTACTTATTTCTATATATCTGCACCTATCTTTATTTATAATTACCTATTCACATCTATCACTATCCTTTATTTAACTATTTCTAACTGTTATCAACTCTTCACCCTCTTATTTCATTGTCTTTTCTTCTTCCATTTCACCCTTTAGTCCTTTATTGACTCTTTACATACATCATTTTGTACTTTCCCTTTATCTTTAATCTTTATAAGTTTTAACTTCACCTATCATCACTATCTATTCTTATCCTCACTCAACCTACCTAATTCTATACCTATATCTAACTATCTCCTATATTTATCCTATATCTAATCTTCTTTTCTATATACACTTATTTCTATCCCTATCTATTTAAATTTTTCTCTATTATACACCTATGTCTGCTTTTCTATATACACCTATCCATATTTATCCTATTTCTACTTCTACTTTTCTATATACCTATTTCTATCTCGAACTATTCAACTTCTACACTAAAATTCATCTATCTCTATTTTTTGTTCATCAAGTTATTTAAATCTAACTCTCTTCTTGACCCTCCAAGTCTTTCTTCTAACTATCCTAATACTCTTCATCCCTATTTCTGCTCCTTCTATTTCTCTACTTATCATCCCTGTTACTTCACATAGAATAAACTTATCCTGACTCTTAAATATTTCTTCTTCATTCCCTATACTTGTCTGTTTCTCATTTATTATTATTTCCTTTTCTGCGGACAAACCAAACGATACTACCTCTACATCTTTATTTTTCCTCTCTATACAAAAATTTCCATCTCTTCTAGACCCTTCATGTACAATATTCATTTCACAAAAATCTTTTAAATTCAAATCCAAATTACCAAAATTATCTTTGCCCCTTAACTCACTTATGCCTACTTTTACTTCTTGTGTGTCACATAATGCTGTCTTTGCTTTTAACCCTTTTAACTCTGACTCTTTATCCACTATTAATTCTGCACCTGACTCTACCTCTACTTGTTCAGCTTCTTCTTTCACTATTACATGTACCTCATCGAACTTTTCCCCACTATATTCCCCTGAGTCGATCTCTCTCATTTCTTCATCATCTCCCTCTATACTATTTATACATTACCCCATGTCATCTTCTGTGACCTCATAACTTGCCTTCCAGGGCAATATCCTATCCCCAATCCTAACTATTTTCCTCTCCATATCTATTATAACCCCTAACTTCATCATGCAATCGACCCCTAATATCCCTTTAAACTTTAACCCAAGTACAATGATAAATTCTTGTTCACAGCTTACTGAACCTAACCCTACTTTCAAAATAACTACGCTATTCACAACAGCAAATCGTTTTCTATTCGGCGCAACCAGGTGACTTCTTTTTACTGGAATTATCCTATCACACACTTTATTTTTAATTTCATTGACGAATTCCTCCAATACCAAACTCGCCTCAGCTCCTGAATCTAATAAAGCTCCTAAATTTTTCTCAAAAATTTTAATTTCAATTATGGGCAAACAAAATTTTTCTACTATCTCTGGCTCAATTTCTTCTTCAATTTTCAAAAATTCCCTAGGATGTTCATACTTGTACACAGTAATGTCTAGTGGTTTGTCCGTCTTTAAAAATCCTGTCCAGGTCTGTTTTCCCTACTCGGTCCTGGTCTAGCAGTCACCTCAGCGTATGTCCTAGGCGTTTCCATTCGTTCCGTGTTTGTATTAGCAGTCCCCCTTATGTCCGGTGAACTGTTTTGTCTTGTAGGTCCCGGTCTCGGTGCAGGTCCCCTTCCTAAACTGTTACTTCTAAAATATGGCCGTCGCTGTTCCCAATTCTGTCGCTGGTATCCATAACTATTCCCCCGTCTAGCGTAGTTGTCCCGTCTATTGTCGAACCTAACCGTGTTGATCTGTCTTTCCCTATGTTCCCGAGGTCGTCCACTACTTACGTCATCGTACCTCTGCAGGTATTCCAAAAACATTCTTTGTCCACTATATTCTGTAGTGCAACGTGTTGTCTTACCTCTACCTCGAAGTGTCGCGATAAATATTTGATAATTTGTCGGTCCGTCAGTGGTGGGTTCAGTTGCTCTGCTATGCTATACTTTCGTATAGCATATTGCTCCCTACTTCCTAAAAATTCTCCCTTAAATTTCCCCGTGATTAAGTCGTCTCGTACCTGGTCTTGTCTGTGGTCACTCCAATAGTGTTTTAAAAATCTGTCTTCAAAGTTCGTGTAGGTGTCAATTTCCTGTCCTATTAAATTATACCAAGCTTCAGCATGGTCTTTTAGTAAAGCTTTTACAATATTTAATTTTACCTGTTCATCGAATACGTTATTTATTAACCCTCTAACGTTATTAATAAATATTTGCGGGTTTACTCTACTATCTCCATAAAATTTCATTTGCTGCTCTAAAGACACATTCCCTGTTACAAACCTTGGACCATCCCCCATTAAAGTCGCTACATTATGCTTAATCCCGGTCACTTCTCTCTCAACCCGACCTAACTGATCCTTACACGAGTCCGTTACCTCAGTCATCTTCGCATTAATCTCGTCCTCACAGAAAATCCTTACATCAGTCCTTAATTGTCCCATTTCCAAATTTAGACCCCGAATATCACGTTCATTTTTATCAACCCTATTTTCAACTTCCCCCATTTTTACCGTCAAGCTATTTTTGAATTCAGAAACCTCTTTATTCGTCTTATCTATTTTCTCACTTAGGGTTTCCCTAACTCTTGCTAATGTTTCATACATCTTTTCAAATTTCCTATTTGAATCCTCTCTAACCCCACTTAACGTCTCATTCATTCTTTCGAGCATCTTCATTATCATCTCGTTTCCTTGATCTCCTGACTCCGTCCTCGACTGATCTCTACTACCTCCAGCTTCCTCCATTTTCAAATTTTTATCACACAAGGCACTATCATCACTTCCAATTTCCACTCCTTGACTTCTTAACCACTCCTTTCTCTGCATACGTTCAAATCACTCCCACACACACTCAAATACTCTTAAATTTAACAAAAACAGAAACTCTCTCTCTCAGATCGCCAGTTTCCTGGAATAAAATCACTAAAATTCTACTTGGAATTGAGCCTCACTTTTGGGTCGCCAAAAATTGTTGTGGAACTCGGGTAAAAATTAGTACTCTCTCAAAAACATTCGATCCCCAACATTGGGCCGTTATAAAATTGTTGTGTAACCTTATAAGAATCAAGCTCACGTTGGGCGCCAAAAATTGCCGTGTATTCCTTATAAGAATCGAGCCTCGCGAATTGGGCGTCAAAAATTGCCGTGGAACTCAGGTTAAATTGTAACGTGCAATTTTTGTGGTTTTAAACTTTTACGCTGTTTCCCAATTTATAAATGCATTTCTGCAATTGCTGTTTCTTGCTGTTTCCGTGTTTTGTGTTTAACTTCAGAATAATTCAGAATTTTATGCAATTTAACTCGCGTGTATTAATTTTTAAAAGTAGTTTAATTTGAAGGTTGATTTTCATTAATAAATAAATTGCAACGAAGTGTTAAATTGGATTATTCGTAAATTGCATTCCAACTTATCGAAAATGATAACCGCTGTAATTAAGTATTAGATATGATTGCGGCATTCACGTTCTAGATGTTCCTTATGTTATTAGCGAAGGAGATAATAGTCGACACGAGGTTATGGTAACAAATTTTATATAACCAGATAAGCGGTTGTAATAGCGACGAATTGAAATAAACAGATTAGAGTGAGGAGTTGTAGTTTGTTCTTTGTTCCTGTAAATTGCTGAGTTGTAGATTAACTGGAGAGCGGAGTTCGAATTCGATTGAAAGAAGTATGTTTTATAGACGAACGTCGACGCACGTGCGTTTTAAAGTCATTGACGGACTTACTTATTAATTACGCGTGTTTTACTAATTGTGTTTTTAGTTGTTTTCTTGTGAAAAAAACGTTGTAGAACTTGTGAAACTTGACCGTTTCTTTCTTTAGGATTAATGTGTGTGCGATCTGGGTTAGTGTTCCTCTTTTTATAAGAGTAGTGCATACTTTGGATTACCCAAATGCAGTTTTAAGCTTGGGTTTTGTTTCTAAAAATGATGATACAGTTGTAGCAGGTTTAGTAGATGACAAAAAGGTTGCTTCTTATAAATATGTATCTCATTCACATGTAAATACAGTTGATATTGTAGCTTCTGAATTTTCTAGCACCAAAGAATCAAAAATAGATTATTGCTGGCGCAAATTTCGTTATTCAAAAGCATTAGATTTTTCTTTGTTACCATATGTAGCAAATAAAACACCTCACGTTACTGTTAATTTAATGCATTACATCGTGCTTTGGAAGGCCGTGATTCTAAATTTTTATTACAATTTTTACGATTTGTGCTACCAAATATTTCGAAATTATTGTCTCAGGAAATAGGATTAACCAGAAATTTATCAATGCTACATAGTCCATCGCGTGATAATGTCTGCTGCTAACGCCAGTGAAATACGTAGGCGTGATTAGTGTAAAGTGTGAGAAATTCCATCCACACCCTCACAGTCAAGGGTGCAGTGCTTCGTTAGTGCAGGACATCGGGAATCCCACATTCAATTGCGAGGAAGCGTTGCTGAAGGACTGTTTGTAAGTTGAACTATTTCCTACTTGTTTTTACTTTAAATACCTGTCCGTTGCTTTGCCATACCGTTGGCGTTCTGATACCTTTTACCATAGACTTGCATGCTATTTTAAATAAAAGAAAAAAAAAAGAAAAATCAATACTACTGGACTACTCATATTAATTGTGTTTACCTATTTATATTTTGTTAAAATTTTGTCTGTTTTATGTCTAATTGGTGTGTAAGGAAACGTTTCTGTTACTCCCCAATATTACCTCACTTTGTACTAAACATTTTTCTGTATTGCTTTTACTGTTGTTATATTATATAGTTTATCTAAACAGTTTCTTTTATTTACATGCTACAAAGTACTGAATAACTTAGATGTTTCATTGCTGCTATGCTTATTTTTTTTTCCAGGTTTGCTTAACTAATTAATTTTATTGCAGGTATTATCACTAACTCCTTACGGCCGCGTACATGGTATGTTGGTCTGCTTTCCACAACCCCCCTACTCTCCAATTGAGCCCGGTCATTTTTTTTCTTTCTCTTTGATTTTCTTTTTGTTCCGCACGGCTACGAGCCACAAAAACAACGTAACAAAATCTTCACCAACAAAAATATTTTCGAAAATTTTATAAAATTTTCAAAACTCGAAAATTCAAAATTAAATAATACAAAAAAAATTCTTACCCGTTTTCCTCTTTTCCTTAGTTGAATGGCCTTCTTCAACTGCTTCCGGCTAGCTCATTTGGACCTCCTTTTGGATATCTATATTCACTCTCATATTCTATCATTCACGCACACTCCCAATAAAACCACAAAATACAACAAACATACAATCTTTTATTTATTACTATTTACAAAAAAATTCAATATTGTCCATATTTCATTGTTCACGTTACACTTCAGTAAATTTTATTTTGTAATGTCCTGTATTTTATTTTAAAATCATCAAACACATAAAATGTACCTGGAGTAAATGGGCCTTGAATAATACCTTCTCTAAAATTCGTTCTTTATAATTTATTTATTTATTTTATTAATCTAAGTAAACTCTGGGGTATGGTGAGCTCATGATAACCCAGCTAATTATGCATAATGTATGCCCTTCTACTTTGCATTAAAAAAATAAAGCCATGTACTCTTCACAAAAATTTCACGTTCTAATGGAACGTTAAAAAGCTTTATAGACACCTTCAAATTTCTAGTTAAATACCTTAATAAAGTTATTTACACGTATTATTTTCAATACGTAAAAATCCACACTACCTTGAAAAACACTTTCATACGTCACCCAATATTTACAGTTTATAAGAATCACCATTTCAAATCGTTACCTGAAAATTTCTAGAAGATCTCCGCTCTGTAGGTGATGCCATGTATTCCTTCTAGCTGTTCTGCAGGCCGTTTCTCGCTGTTACTAGACGAACTCCATCTAAGTTGAACTGCTAACGCTGCCTTCACGGTGTAACCAAATTCCAAATTCCATTTAAACGTACGTTTGTCGCAATTAGTTGCTTCAAACCACGTTACTTAATGTCCCGACACGAGTAGGTTAAAAATTATAGGTGATACCTCAATTAAAAAAATGTATTTTCGGCACACTAACCGCGTACTAATTAAGAGGCTACCACCATGCAATACAATTTAAATGATTTTATAATACTTACAACTCGTGTTAACTTGCATACGTCGTTTGGAGCTTTTGAACTGTTCAGGACACGAAGTTAAAAGAGAAGAGAGCCGTGCTCCCTCTTTATAATATTTATACACTTCAAATGTAACCTCTACATACCACTTAACGCGAAATCTTTTATTTAAAATAATAATTCTTACAATTTTGCACTCAACCGATTTTTAATCCCGCGAATTTCAACTCGTCGTTATGCTATTTTCTTAAATTTAATATACACTGTGCTTGTATATGTCTCGCGTTCAACTAACTATCTCGACCAATCGTATATTTCCTGCCGTCCTACAAGTCTTTCCTATACTATCGTCGTCTCTTGCTTATGCGTTTTCTCCGTCTCTTTCTAACCTGATTTGAGTAGTAGAAAATCGATATTTCAGACCATATGCTATTTAAACCCACGTGGATTTCTTACGTGCTTTAACTAACCGCTCATTAGTCTTTCATGCTAAAACATCCGACCGTCTGTACAATCCTTAGAATAATTTGTTTGTTATCTACAAATTAAGTAGAACTTGGCATTTAGAAAATACGCAGGTGTTTAATTAACTGACGTTTTACCATAACACTTCCACGATTTGGAGTTCGTCGTATTTCTACCCCACCGATATATTTATTTGTTAGCAACGCTTTTCACCTTGGTATTATTGGGTTTTTACACGCTTAAATGCATATTATACATTAATAATCGTTCAATTAAAGTCAATTTAATTAATAAATTAATGGCATTAGCTTCTACCATTTAATTTCTTTGCAAACCTACTAAATATTTATCATTATTTGTACAATTTAATTAATACCCGTTACTTAAAAATGAACTAACTAATATAACTTTCGCACGTAATTTCTGGTTGTTCCTTTATACAGGGTGTTTTGAAATTGTTTCTTTTATATTTATTTTTAATCTTTTAAAACCACTATAATATATATATATATATATATATATATATATATATATACATCGTTAGTACAATTCTAAAATGTATTAAAGCTTTTCATCTATCTACATTTAATAATGTCTAAGAATAGTCTCATATTATTTGTATGAGTTTTGCAAGTGCCAATTTATTAGAATTCTTTAGGAAAATTATTGTGGTTTTAATAATGTTCTACAACTTGTATTTGATACCGAAAAAAGATCCTGTTTTGGTTTACATATTATTAATTAAATATATTGACTTTTCTTAAACTGCAGAACTTACATTTTTAATTAATTAATTTCTTGAATCAAAGGTCAAACTGTGATACCTCACCATTAGAATCGAGCCTCTTGAATTGGGCACCAAGATTTGCTGTGATTCTCGCCCTGTTGAATCTCTTCTGGTAATCGCCTCTTTACTCTTTCCGCCTCGGCTGCTCACCTAGTTAAAACTTTCATCCTCATTCATAAAAAAAACAAACACATTCCTACCACAAACATCAACGTTAAATCTATTTACATCAATATTCATAATACATTAAAATTTCAAAATTAAATTTCAGCATAAATTTCAGTATCATAAAATTTCAAGTTTAAATTTGTCACCAGTTTTAATTTGCATCCAGAATTAAAGTCCTGGTAGGATGCCTACTAATTAATTTAACAATATTTGCAGACCTGAGTCTGAGTACAAAGGGAGCATCTCCCACCCCTTTACGTTAATCAAAGAGGTTCGTCTAATTGAGCTCAAAGACACCCAAATTTTCATCATAATCAAGAACATAAACTGCTAAATACTCCTTTCTACTTAAACAAGAAAATTTCACCTTAAAATTAAAAATTTGTTGTTTGTACAAATTCACTACTGTCCCTTTTTTAGCAAACAAATTATAAAGTTATTCAACACACACCAAAACATCAAAAATCGAACAACAAAGCATAAGTTACCTGAAGGTTAATGCACTCGTGGCTCCAATGTACATCTTCCTTTGTTAATCACACCATTTCAACTGGGTTATGTTTACGGCTTCTGATTCTGAACGCTTTTAAAATTTTCTACACCACCATTCATCTAAAATTGTTTCAGGGCTTCTCAGGAACTCATCTAAGTATATCAAAATCTTGTTTTGTGGATCCAATCACGATTACGAATAACATTTAATTATTAACACCCCCGAAAAATAGCAAAGAAATTCATACTTCTTTCACGCTTTACCCCAAAACTGTTTACTTTTGTTTATTCATTTATCGTTACAAATTTGGATAACTGGTACGTAATACTCGCAAATATAACTAGACTTTATTACCTTGTATCTTCTTTTCTAAGTGCACTAATGCATAATAACTTGTATCGTAGCACGCAAAGAGCAAACTGTTTTAAAGTATTCAATAATCACCAAAATATAAGAGCAAACTGTTTAAAGTATTGAATCAAAATTGAAAATCTAAGAAAGCGAAACTGTTTAAAGTCCGGGCTTATATAATAGCTCGCCTGTACGTCGGTTTAGTCCCGCGACGGCCAGTTTTTAGAATTTCGCATTCTCCGTTCCCTTTTCGACAGTCCGGCACAGCGATTCTAAAAATTTGCACACGCGCCAGTTGAAAATCTAAGAAATTTTCCACACGGCACGCAACGCGTCTGCAAACAACTAGTTAATTTTGTATAGAAATCGTTACGTTTACACCTCTCATATCTGCATCTTATTACAACCAATCGTAGCCCTCGTGACGTTACACAAATCACGCCTTTAATTATTCGTGTCTCAGCTTGAAGCATTTTATCCTTCCTTTTCTACCTTGGCCTGAGTGGTACAAATCAATACCCTGTATTGTGGGCTATTTCAATCCACGTGGATTCGTACGTGACTTACTTGTGGTTAAATAACCCCGTATCTAGCCTTCCCGTTAATATAAGCTACGGTTTATCCGACCGTTTGCAATATACGCAGTATCTGCATGTTTATCAGATGTCGTTAATTCATGTTTATCCAAACAAATTAAACTGAAATTGACTTTTAAAAATACGCAGGTGTGTGCTCCTAATTAACGTTTTAATATAATTCTCAGAGCTTTTATTTCATGGTATTTTAACCTTGGATTTTCACAGGCTTTTATACTTATTATATTATTAATAATGGTTCAATTAACTCCAACTAAAATAATAATGAATGGCATTGACTTTTACCCTTTAATTTTTAGCGAATACGCACTAAATATTAATTTATTACTTGTACACTTTGTTTAATACCCATTACTTAAAAATTGAATTAATTATTATAAATTTTGCACGTAATTTCTATTTGTTTCTTGGAGCAATTAAATTAAATACACGTTGAGCATTTTAATTCTGCTTTTTTTTATAGAAAGCGTCCTTATACACGCTGATTAAAATTATTTGATGTCGTTAATTAATTTTCTACCCTGGTCTAAATTTGAGTATTTTCCCCCTATTTGAATACAAATAATTCCACTTATTTGAATGCAAGTATAAAACATTTAGACTGAAAAAAAAATTTACAAAAAAAAAATTGTCTATCTCACTCTACCCTTATCTTTCTAACTTACCTAACTTATATCCAATCCTAAAAATATTTACACCTATCCTATATCCCTATCCTATTCCTAACTTTTAACTAATCTTCACTATACTCATTTCCCCTTACCTAATCCTATATACTTATTCTATTTTTATTCTATTCCTAACTCTCCACTAATCTTCACTATACTACACTTCCCCCTAACTAATCCTATACACCTATTTCTAACTATCTCCCATGTTTATCCTATACCTAGCTTTATTTCCTATAAACACTTACTTCTACTTTTCTATATACACCTATTCTATTCTTATATTTTGTTCATTTAATCTTCATTTCTTATTTAAATCTGACTCTTTTCTTGATCCTCCAAGTCTTTCTTCTCACCATCCTAATACTCTTCATCCCTATTTCTCCCACTTCTATATCTATACTTATCATCCCTGTTATCTCACATACAATAAACTTATCATCCCTATTATCCTGACTCTTACATATTGCTTCTTCTTCAGTCCCTACACTTGTCTGTTTCTCATTTATTATCATTTCCTTTTCTGCCGACAAACCAAACGATACTACCTTAAAATTATCGATTTTTTTCTCTACGGAAAATCCTGTGTACCTTCTAGAATCCTTGTGTAATGGAATCAGCCAGAATGAATTCCTTAAATCTACTTTATTAAAAACAAACTTGCCACTTAACCTCGTCAAAAGTGTGTCCATGGATGGTGGACAATGGAATTGCGGTTTGGTCCATTGGTTAATTTTACGTGCATCTTTATTTAATTCTGCCTTCACCTGCTCCCGATATGCTGCTGTTGCTTCTACCCCCACTAATTCTGCATGTTTTTGTAATAAAGCTTGAACCTCTACTATCTTATCCTCTGGACATCTTATTGTGTTGATCTGTTTACCTCCATCATCCTCTACCTCTACTACATTAATACTCAACCCCGTGTCATCCTCTGTGACTTCATAACTGCCCTTCCATGGCACTACCCTATCCTTAATCCTTACTACCTTCCTTTCCATATCTATCAAAACCCCTAACTGCATCATACAGTCAACACCTAAAATGCTCTGAAACTTCAGTCCAGGTACAATTACAAACTCCTGTTCACAGCTTAAACCTCCTATATTTATCCTAAGCACCACAACACTATTTACTACAGCAAACTTCTTTTTATTTGGAGCTACTAAATGGCTACGCTTTATAGGCATAATTCTATCACAAATCTTATCCCTAATTTTGCTGACGAATTCCTCCGATATTAAACTCGCCTCTGCCCCTGTATCAAGTAGTACTTCTACATTATTCTCAAAAATTCCTATATTAACAATTGGCAAACATAATTTTTCTACGGTTTCTGGCTCTATTTCCTCCTCAATTTTGAAAAATTCACGTGGATGTTCATATACATTTACACTGAAATCTAGTGGTCTGTCGCGTTCTAAAAATCCTGTCTCGTCCTGTTTTCCGTGCTTGGTCCTGGCTGTCCTTCTACAACCTGTGCGTACGTCCTCCTCGTATTCATATCCGTGTCCCTGTCTCTATTCGGCGTGCTCGTCACTGCCCTGTTTACTTCCGGTAAACTGTTTTGTCTCGTGTAACTAGGTCTTGGCGTTGGTCCCTTAGTCGCACTATTGCTTCTAAAATCCTGTCCTAGTAGTTCCCAATTCGGTCGAAAATTCCTATTGTAGTCAGGCCGTCTCGCAAAATTCTGTGTCCTGTTGTCAAACCTAACCGTGTTAATGTTCCGTTCTCGTATCTCTCTTGTCCGTCCTACACATACATCGTCATATCTCTGTAAATACTCCAAAAATGTCTCTCGTTCTGTGATGTTTTGTAAGGCCACGTGTTGTCTGATTTCCAGTTCAAAATGTCGTGATAGGTACTTGATTATTTGTCTGTCCGTCAATGGTGGATGAAGTTGTTTTGCCACACTGTATTTGCGGATGGCATATTGCTCCCTAGAACCTGCAAAATCTCCCTTAAATTTTCCTGTAATCAAGTCGTCCCTAATCTGATCCTGTTTGTAATCACTCCAGTAATGTTGTAAAAATTTGTTTTCAAAGTCCTGATATGTCTCTATGTCCTGTCCTACTAAATTGTACCATGCTTCCCCATTGTCTTTCAATAAAGCCTTAATCGTATTTAGTTTAGTCTGTTCGTCAAATAAATTTCCCACTAGATTTCTTACACTATTAATAAAAATTTGTGGATTTACCCTGTTATCGCCATAAAATTTCATATGTGGTCCAATGATACGCCACCTGTATAAAATCTGGGACCATCCCCCGTTAAACTTGACATGTTGTATTTATACTACTAACTTCGCGTTCTACCCTGCCTAACTGATCCCTACATGAGTTCGTTACTTCAGTCATTTTTATATTTATTTCTTCTTCACAAAAAATGCGTACTTCGGACCTTAAATGTCCCATTTCCTGTCGAAGACCTGTAATATCACGCTCATTTTTTTCAACCCTATTTTCAACTTCCCCCATCTTTACGGTAAGACTATTTTTAAATTCTGAAACTTCTTGATTCGTCTTATCTATTTTCTGACTAATCTCCTCTAACTTCCTGTTCGATTCTTCACTCATTTGCTCAAATTTTCGATTTAAGTCCTCTCTAACCCCGCTTAACGTCTCATTCATTTTTTCCAGCATCCTCATTATCATCTCGTTTCCTTGATCCCCTGATTCCGTCCTCGACTGATCTCTACTGCCTCCAGCTTCTTCCATTTTCGAATTTTTTTCACACAATGCACTATCGTCACTTCCAATTTCCACTCCTTGACTCCTTAACCACTCCTTTCTCTGCATACGCTCTAATCACTCACACACACTCTAAAATACTCTTAAATTTATACACAAACAGAAACTCTCTCTCTCAGATCGCCAGTTTCCTGGAATAAAATCACAAAAATTTTATTTGGAACTCGAGCCTCACTTTTGGGTCGCCATGTTATGCTGTGATTCTCTCGTCAACAGGAACTGGTCCTTTCTAAAAAACATTCGAGCCCCACTTTTGGGTCGCCAAAATATATATATATATATATATATATATATATATATATATATACATCGTTAGTACAATTTTAAATGTATTAAAGCTTTTCATCTATCTACATTTAATAATGTCTAAGAATAGTCTCATATTATTTGTATGAGTTTTGCAAGTGCCAATTTATTAGAATTCTTTAGGAAAATTATTGTGGTTTTAATAATGTTCTACAACTTGTATTTGATACCGAAAAAAGATCCTGTTTTGGTTTACATATTATTAATTAAATATATTGACTTTTCTTAAACTGCAGAACTTACATTTTTAATTAATTAATTTCTTGAATCAAAGGTCAAATATACTTATGGTCTGAACTAATCTGTATTTCAATTGTGCTGTCAAAAAAAAATAGATTTTATAATGTGATAAACAAATACGAATATGTCACCTGCGTAGTTACAAGCACTTTTTAGTGTAACCTTTTAAATTCAAATAAAGTTATCTGATAGAAATTTCTTTGCGTTCTTACGAACATTCATACGATATCTAACTATTATATTCTAAACAAAGAAAAATTACGTATGCCAATTTAAATCACTATATAAAATTTACAAAAAATTATTACATTTCCAGTAGTGGTTCGGGGAAACAAGAATAAAATTGGAAAGCACTCACCCCAAATAATCCTCTAGACATCATCGTTCGTTAACCATCGTGTGCAGTTACAACAACAAGTGCGCGAGGTGCACACGTGTTTGGCATTACAGCTTGACTTCTATACAAAACAAAATTAACGGAATATTCCTCAATACTTTATAGGATTGCAACACTCGAGAATTTGAACTTTCAATACTGCATAACAAAAAAGACTTGTGTTTCAGTGTTCTATAACAATT